>JBAJNP010000385.1:16878-90591 GCA_036877545.1 Yasuhikotakia modesta | reverse complement strand
CTTTTATAATCAACCTTTTGAGAGTTTGTCTTGGTATCTGTATCTGTCAGTATGTCTGGTCTCTGTGGGTCAGTGGGAAAGTGTGCTGAGGGGAAAGTGCTGTGTGAGTTTTGAATGACTGTATGGGGAGAGTGCTTCTCTTTAGCTCACATTAACAGGATTACAGGCAGACTGTGCTCAGGGGCCACGGTCCCTTTCAGCTGTAGGCCTCCCTCTGATCAGTGCTCACACAAACAGCACAACGGGAAAAATAGAGCGAGAGCTAGTGTATTACAAATACAATGACACCACCTTACATATATCTTTATAAAGGAACGGATCACCCAAAATTGGATTTTCTCCAATTTCTCTTAACGTACGATAATGTCACCGCAGATGTGTCTGTCTTTCTTTAAACACAGTCTGGATTATATAAAATAATATTCTGGCTGTAATGTAATGGCATTAAATAGTGAAGTCATTTATACGACTCCAGCATGTTAGTAAATGTCTTCTGAAGAGAATCGCATGAAACGACACACAACAGAATCGGGCTACTGTGGTCGAATAGCGGAGCTCCCACCTGCTTCCGCCTGGGGAAGCAAAGTTCAAGAGGTTCATTAAACAGAAAGAAAAAAATGAACAACCAAGAGAAAAACGAATTGTCCATTTATCATTAAAAGCCGAACACCTTTAAAAACGACACTGTTAAAAATAACAATGAAATAAATAGACTTAGACATTATCTCCTAACCTTATAACACAAAAATCAAAATACAGGTAAAATAGCGGTAAAATTACACCATATTAATTCAATACACTGTGATATATTTGTACAGATTTTTTAAAGTGTAACATGAATAAATTCTTTTAGACAATAGCAAATACGTTCAGTCCAATAAAACATCATTTATGCTCGTCATATTGTCGCGGTGATTAAGGGATTTTCAGTTGTAATGCAGCTCTCACAAGCCCTCCCTCTGCGACCATTACATTCAAAGAAAACAACAAAAGCTCTGACAAAGTCCTTTAAGGAGAGAGGATTGCTGGACACAGAGGGGACACAAAGCCCTTTACCGACCCCCTTGCGCTTCCCGTCTTGGCCGATGGCATCCACACGCATGCTTGACATTGTGGGAGGCGTGAACCTGGTCAAAGGTCAGTTCGGGTCAAGTGGGGTGAGGCCATCATAGAGTCTTAATTGAGTAGGTGCTGTTAAAGAGGATGTGACAGTGGAGGGCTTGTATCTGGCTCAACTGATGGAGTGGGTCACTATTACCCGGCTAACAGGAAACGTTCTCATAACATCTGCCAATGTTCTCCAAAAGTGATCAAAAATGTTCTGGCAGTAACACTACCAGAACATATTTTACATTGTGTATTATGTGTCAAAAATGTTATTCTTAGGTTATAAATGTTATGTTTTACAAAAGTACAGAATTAAAAATGTTTGAATAACAACCAAACATTAATGTTAATACAAAGTCTAAAAAAACGAACGAACGAACATTACAACCGCTGTCAAAGGAAAGTTGCTAACATTTTTTGCTTAATTGAAACATTAGGGAAATGTTCTTGCAACCTAAAATTGATAGGCTTGCAAGAAGAAGAGTGAGTTCATATAAATGTTTTTAATAGGCTACAAATAGAAAATCTGCAAAGAAAAATGATCTCTTACAAAATAGGATTTTCTAGCTTTATTTTCATAATTTTCATAATGTTTTATTTGTGATAAAGGAATATTCTTGATTCCAACAAATGAAATATGTCCCCAAAATGTCAAACTAAAAATTATTATAATTACACTGTTTGAAAAAGATACGGATCACACATAGATCTCTTATGACATAATCACTGTCACAATCTCAGTCTGTGTCTGTGTCTGGAGCTCATGGAACTGGTTAAGCCTTCATGTCAGTTACAGAAGGCCTTCAAATACATCACGTCCATTAAAAAGGCAACTACGAATCTCACAGAAGCTGTATATCATTCAGGTGGGGGAGATTTATGTGTGTATGTGGAGCAAATAGAGAGAGAGCTACTAAATGTGTTTTTACAATAAGAATTAATTCTTTCCTATTTACTCCTCTCTTCTCTACATCCCTTAAGCAAATGCTGTTTCATCAGATGCCAATTTGCATGATGGCAAGAAGCGACACACTTGCAGCTGTGCCAAACACTGCTGATGTATACACACATCCGTTCAACCTTGTGTTCAAATCATAAGCACCTTCACAACCTTATAGACAAATACACATGATTAAAAATACAAATATACATGAATGAAAAAGACATTGTACACAAAGCAAGTTCCTAGAAAAAGCACAAAGAGTGATATACACACACCAGCAAATCACACATATAAATACACACACAAATCAATTCATTCACAGTCTCTCTCTTTCTCACACACACACACACACATACACTGATTTGCACCCCCTCCCCAACCTTCCCGTCGTAATTAAAACAGGAGGTGTCTCCACAATGTTCTTTTGTCTTAGTGCAGTGTGGTGAGAGAAAGGAGTCCAGTGGCTGCATATTAATGAGGCTGGGTGTCCGTGGATGGGCTGTATGAGCAGAGGAAATGAGAAACACTGGCACTATTTTCCCTCCTGCTACACTTGTGGAAGGATACATCATGTGCCAAATCACCTCCGGCCACACAGGGCTGCCAGCGGTGGGGAAATGAGCACCATGAATTGAGAGAATGAGTAAGAGGTATAACTAGACTGCTAGTATATGTGTGTGTGTGTGTGTGTGTTGGAGATGAGTTTTAATGCAGTAAATAGGTGATTGTGACCTATTTTAGCCACTAGGTGGCGTTACAGAGCTGGTGTTTGTTTGTCTGTATAGTACCTGACAAAGCTTCACTGGTGTTTGTCAGCTATACTAAACACCAGACATCTATAGATCTCTTGTATCTATATGCAATTAGTATGTTTTTTTTAAATGGCAATGTATATGTTTGTACTGTGGCCATAACTATTATGCTTATTTTAGCTGGCAGATGGATTTGAATAATGCTGATAATTCTATACATATATATACTGTGTATGTGTATATATAAAAATTAAAATATATAATATATGTAAAAAGCTTATGTATGTTTCCATATATGGCTATATATAGAGCTCTGTATGTGCACATACAATGTTTTTTTCATACACACACAATTGTAGTCAAGATTTCATTTTAGTATTCTGTAAAGCTTCAGTGTATTGAAAAATGTGTAAATGTTTAAAAATATGATATATACTGTGCAAATAAAAATGACCTTGACTCCCATATGCACCCTTCATGAACACACACCTCTAACAAAGCTGTACAATTATTATGACTGTCCCACAATGAAGGTATGTATACATTCAACACTAACACACAGCAACACACACATCTACAAATACAGGGTCTCACAATGCTGTCAAATTGTTTCTTTTCAGCTTGTGTGCATATAAAGAGAATACACAAACATTTGCAAGCATACCGTCAATGTTACCATGCAGCTCACACACTCTCTCTCACACACACACACACACACACACACACACACTTTCTCACACAGCCACTTCCTGAGGAGGCATTTTAAGGCTGAGAGGTTGGATGTCTATCTTTGGCTCTCAGTTCTAAGCGCCCTGTGTGAGTGTGTGAGGGGCCTGAATATGAGCAAACTGCCGCCTACTCCGGCCATGACCCACAATCCCTCACAATGCCCCATTCTCTGGACTGAAAGACTCCATCAGCCGCAGGGGCCAACTCTCTATATGACGCCTCCCAGGACAGCATACAGAGAGGGGCATCGCTGGCAGGAAACCATGGGTCTGGTAGAAAGGGCCAGCGAAGGCGATGGTGTGAGAAAGAGAGAGTGCTGAAAGAGAGAGCGGAGAGATAGAAAGATAGGCTTGCCAAGGGATGCCAAGTGTTTTGTATATGCCAACGCCGCTCAAAGCTCATTAGCCTGACTCTTTGTGCCACTCCGCTCTCTGCTGTGAGGGGATGTCCAGCTCGCTTTGGGCCTGACAGCAGCAGCACTTACTGGGTTTGGATGGTTCAGTCTGGAGCTGGGAAAGATATGGACACATTATAATTTCATTAAAAAAATTATATTGTTTTATTACTATTTAAATATGATTCATTTATAGTGTAAATTGAATTGTAGAAGGCACTTTTTGAATTGTTTTTTTTTATCTAGCCACAAAAATGTTCTTATATAAAAATGTTCAGTTACATAGAAACTGTTGATGGAAGGTATTTATAAGGAAGAGCAAAATCTAAATTGCACAATGTGAATTAATAGAATAATAGGTGTATTTAATTCATGTTTCAGACCATAGCCATCTATTATGATTCTAAAGCTGTTAAAAAAACTCTTAAATCTCAGTTTTCTTTGTTTTCAAGCTCGATTTCTGCCTAAGGCTCCAGTAAACAAACAACCCAGCATTTGGGCAGAAGTGCCCTGCTGAAATCTTTACGTGAGCACATACAGGTCAGGGGCTGTTATAGCTATTGAAAGGGCAGGGCAGCCTGGCAGGGGGCAAAGAGGGTCCAGGTGGGGCATTAATCGTGGAAAGGATTAATCTAATAATCTAGTGATCCAATGACGACTCAAACTACAGAGCTTGTTCTAAATCTCTGCAGCTCCAATTAACTCCAAGGGAGGGAGAGACTGATGGACAAGTCTATTATTGGCATCTGAGAGACACTGTGAAAACCGAAAGAAATCAAAGGAAAAGTGTTCTGGAGAATTGCGCCCATGTGGAGTGAATACACAGAACATGCATGACTGGCTCAATTGTACCCTTTAACATTTTTTCTAAAAACCGCTATAACACAAACAATGTCGATGCTGGGGTGGAGAAAACTGGCTTAGTCAAACCCAAGACAAGCAGTGATGATTTAAAGATTTGAGATTAAATTTTCATCATTGTTATTTTATCTAATGTGGTTCGTTTTGTAATATTCTGTGAAATGGAAGACTGTGATTAAAAATGCTTTCTTTAAAATCGAGCTAATTTTTAGACACCGATGACAAAATGTGTTTGTTCCTGACTTTTTACTTGCTCAGCACAGAGACTAGAATTGAGCAAAATCCAGCTGGGTCTTTATTCGAATTTAATGAACCAATAATTGCTAGGCTGAGTTCTGAATTACTGGAACTAGCTTAGGAGGAGAGTAAAATCCTCTGGTTTATATTTTTCACTTTTATTAATATACATATGCCCATTTAAATACACGGGCTAATAAATTAGAAAGTAAAAATAATCAAGAGAAATGGTGTAATGCCACAAGGTAACAAAATGCTGTCAATAGACCAACTGAACATAATCAGTTTGGGGTAAATAAAAGTTCATATTATTAAAACTGCTTATATAACACATCGCTGACACTGACCTGTTGTTGAAGGTCTCAGAACAGACCATCAGCCGATAGACCCATATGTTAAAGGACCCTGACCTCTGACCCCCAACTAATTGGAGGCTTGACCCTGTTAGGCTAGGACAAGCAGGTCACAAGGATAGTGGGGCGTGTTAAGGGAGGGATATGCCCTAAGGGCATACCCTAGGGACCCCTGCTTATGTTTAACATCCACCTTATGCCTGATTAAGGATATGTCCATCCCACTGTGAGGTTAAACCAACATTCATGCGTCAGTCCATTCAAAGCCATTTATGTAAATCAGCTATGGTATTTTATGAATTTGCCCATTCAAACTAACAACACTATAATGTGATGGTCAATAAATCTAGACTAGGGGAAAATCTTTTAGGGCTTGCCAGTCACAGCCATAAACAAACACAACCAAACACACAGGCAAAAATCTGAACATAATTTTAATTATTATTATTGTAAATATAATTGCATTTTAGATGAAAGAACAATCATTCATTTAAGATTCTGCAACAAATGTGAATATTTACGTTTTATTATTTATGATTCAAACGACAGAGGCTAATCCCTAAACTTGTTATTTGTGCCTCCAGCGAGCAGCGCTGCTTTGCAATATTTTCATCACTGTAAGATTTGGAGAAACAACAAGATGCTGTTGGCCGCTGTTTGCAGGGACGTAGGAAATTACGAAACCACGTTAGCTCATGCATATTAATTAGGTGACGTAACTGTCGCCCAGTAGGTAAATAAGGACCGGGCGCAATAAATTCATGTTTGCTGTCTTCACTGCAAAAACAACCGCTTTGCAGAGGCGTCTGCTGGGTCTTAAAGCCGCAGAGTTAGAAGAATACAATACTGATTATTTCACCAAAACGCCGTGAAACAAACTTTGATTTTTTTTAATTGTTGAAGGACATTTACCCCCATTTACAATGAATGGTACACCCCTAGTTGTTTGTTTATGGATTCCCACGACTCCATGCCAGTTACTTCTCATGCCATCTTGAGTCGCTTGTCGTCTCTCATTAGCCACCCCTCGACTGACAATAAACAATGAGAAAGTGAGAAGCCTATAGAAAAACTCATGCCTTCAATGCCTTCAAAAATCGCCTTGCTCATGAAATATAACCGAATATGAAATATATCTCACAGTGTGTACATTTTAGATCTGAAGTTAAATATCCTGAAATTTTAGGTCTGAAGTTTATTTCACGCAGTTTGTTTTAATTGCACCAAAATAAATTAACACTAAGTTTCTTGGCAAATAAATACATGTCACTTTGTTGATGTGATATAATGTATATTAATTTAGGTGGAATTTAGCTACACCATAAATGCATATGGCAAATGAATTGCTTTGCTTGTAACAATTCAAAACAGTCACATTTTCCAGCCAATTAAAATGTGGTAATTCTCATATTTATTCCAAGGGGTCTTTAATAATTAAAAAAATCTAAATAAGTTCAAACAAAGTTATTCATAGGTTGCAAGCTGTGTTAAAAAATGTGTTATATATTTAAAATAGCTCAATAAGTAATTATTTTTTATAACTTGGGCATATTATTATTTTTTAATTGATGGCATAAAACACACAGAATTACATTAGGATTCGTATCTCTGCATCCCAAGTGAATTAATGGACAGAAATCCTTCAAACATGCACAACAATAATTTACACCGTTATTAATGGGGCCGTTCAACTACGATGAACGTTATATAAAAATATACCTTTAAGTGGATAATTCGGTTTTAATTAGTTTACATCCCCCTCCCAATCAGAATCGTTATTTGCGTTTATAAAATCACCGGGTTTATTTTGCTTTCTCTGATTGGTTGGAACGAATACCAGCGGGTGAGTGAATGATCTCATTGCGTTCATTTACTATTTTCCGGTGTTTAATTGGACCCTGCGGTGTACAGAACGCACACGGTCCAGATAAAGAGATGCATTAAACAAAAGGCGTTTGCTTTGATGCGAGGGGAGCTGGGAGAACTGGTAGGATGTGTTTTAATCCGTTCACCTTGTGTGTTGTTAATTGAGGCTGACGTCACGTAATTTCTCAATGTGGAAAAATAAAGGAGGGTGTCTGTCTGTCTTAACACAGGCGGTTTACACTGTAAACTGGCCACAACAATTTATGTTATTATTTACCTTAAGTTGCATTTGAGGTGCTTTTGAGAATATCAGGGTCTTCTTTTATATTACCACATTTTCCCCCTGTATATTATCTTATATATTATGATAATGTTGACATTAATTAACGATTAAGATATTAAGATTTCTATGTGGACAGAAAAAGTAAAAAAAATGTTGTTGCTGTGTTATTGTTAATATTATTAGTCTTATTATTAGTAGCCTAATACGGGTTTAGTTTTTATTAATTTCTCCCTTTACTCAATATTTCACAATTCATTATAAACTTATAGATAATGTTATTTATTACACCAGCACCAACTGAGTCTGACAGCATGTGATCTGAGTTGAAACAACTATTTACAAGTTTGTGTTAAAGATGATCTACATCATATCTGTCCACTATCAATGCTGGTGGTCTTGTTGACTGAACGACGCTATTCACTGCATAAAGGCAAACCTTTCAGTGTCTAACTCGATCACTCACTTTCATGTGCAGTTGCTGTAAGTTATTGTAAACCATGCTGTGGCATTAACGCTTCCATGCCGGTAAATACGAGCCCATATGACTGTCGGCTGTGCTTGTCTTCAGTGGGGCTTTTCTAGACACGCCCCGCGGCTGAGAGCAGATTCGCTTCATCACAATTTCACGGACTGTCACGTCAATGGACGCGTCTGGAAACGGCTAATAAATCGATCGTAAAGTTATGTGAGCTACTTGTTTGAACGCATCGCAAATATAACTATGCGTCAGCACCTGTAATTTTCTTGTTAAAACTTAAAGCACCTAGAAATGACAAAGAGAAACGCGAGACATTAGGCAAGCGTGTGGTTTACTTTTCCAAACGGGTTCTTAGCGATTAGAGCTTAATTGTCACACAATTTATGATCACAGGTTTTCATTTTCCTGAAGTTGGCACCAGTTCATCAAAAAATACAATCACTATCATTATTGGATGGTGGTTAGCATGTGCTGCAATAACAGGTTGTAACAATATCAATGTCAATACAAAAACAACAATGAAAAAGTTTGTTGAGCTTTGATTGTGTCTCTAGGTTTATATGATGTTGTGTTGGTCTATAATTGTTTATTGGTTATTTAACACCTTGGTGATTCTCACACACTCACACACCTGTTTATGTTGCTTTGCTCTAATGTAAAAACAGAGTAAATAGTTAAACATAGGATAAGATCTGATCAGTAAGATCTGACTTAAGAAGGCCTCAGATCTTTCTGTCTAGACGGCTCTGCTTTCACTAGTCAAGTTCAAGTCATAGTCAAGTCATCATTAGACTAAACAATAATTCACTTTTGTCCATCCTTCAACCATCGCATACCATCAGTCACCACCCACCTCCCAGAATGCTTATGGAGGGACACAACCCAGTGCCATCAGGGAGCCCCAAAAATCAGACAGCGCTGGGGGTGCATGAGTAAAGTAATTAACATGAGAAAGCACCCATCTTAGTGCACTTGTGTGACCTTTCACCCCTTCTCTTTGTGCATCCCAGACAGAAAACTGGTGTGGACACACACAGGGATGCATACTCATGTTGTCTGCAGTCCTTACTGGCTATGTTTTCATCTATAAAACATAAAGCATTGAAAGGTAATATGAAATTGTGAAATTGACAAACAAAGTGTGTTCATGTTCATATATTCTGACTGAAGTGAAATTGAAACCTCAGTCAGCGTTGACACTGAAATTGTTTCGTATGTGAATCATTCCCAGACCCACCCACTTGGATAACACGTGCACATATGCACAAGGGGCAACACGCTCCCACACTCTTTCTCAGACAGTCTGGAGAAGTCCATCTCATTTGCTTTTCTTGTGCTTTCCTGTCTGTCTGCGCCTTCTTTTCACGTCTGCACTTTAATTAAGGGTTCCAGCCTCCTAAAAGTGTCATTGGAGTGGAGTTAGTGTTCAGGCCTTGTATGTTCCTGTCTGTTTCCTGCTTAATCCTGTGAACATATGTGATAAATTAGAGGCCGCATTAAGGGCCAATCCCAGACTGATTCATTCTCAGGGGTTGGTTACAAGACACTGTTTTCGGCTAAAAACTGAACTTATTATGCATTGTGGCTGTTTATTTACATGACAACAGCAACTTAGTGGCTGAAAACTATTGAAAGTGGGTTTCAAAGTGCATTTTTTAAAAGTGTATATCTTTGTAAAATACTATTTATCTCCGCATGCATGTGTGATATTGCAAACTACTGGCCTGGCATGCAAAATACATTGTTTTTATTCACTCCATGCAAATAAACATGCCCAGACAATAATGATTTTCATGATTCAGATATTAATTTCATGATCATGATTGGCATTCTATGGAAATATGTCTGAGAAAATCACATTAGTATCTCCAATGTGACAAAATTATGTATTAATGTATTGCATTTAACATATTTAGACTACATTATGCGGATTCCTACAATAATGCTTGTTTTTGGTCATTTATTAGTCAAATATTAGTCATTTAAATGTCACGAAAGACTGATTCCTTATTGTTGATTGATTCCTTATCTCCTACTTGATTCCCTCTTAAACATTTAAATTAAAATATTTCAGTTATTGTTTAATCATTAGATTTATGTTTCATTGACATTTATTCAAGGATTATGGCAGTAGATTCTCCCAGTGTTTCCCAATCAGATGTTGTCTGTGGCTAATGCTGCAGTGACCTGCAGGGTTTAGCTGCCTAGTGAGACCTTGTGCAGCTTGTTCAGGTGTGTTTGAGGGTTGGAGCTAAAATCTGCAGGACACTGGCCCTCCAAAAGCAATATTGGGTGCCAAGTTGATGGGTCTGTGGAAATTAAATAACCAAGTATTTGAACAAGCACTAACCAACAACCTTTTGCCTTATGTAAGGTAATAATGTGCGCATATATATATATATATGTGTGTGTGTGTCTTGAGCTGTGATTGGGTATTGTTTCGTACTTGATTGACAGCTAAAAGGGTTTCTACATGGTCATGTGACCAGTTCTATTTCTACACAGCACACACATGCAGATTCACACACACATGCAGGTTCACACATGCATGCAGATTCTCACACTCATGCAGGTTCACACGTGCAGACTCACAGATGCATGTAGATTCACACACGCATACAACTCACAAACATAATGCATTTCTTGTTTTTACATTTCCATTCCTCTGCATCGTTTTTCACACCAAAAACCTTCATTTCACTTCACGCTGCTGATGCTGTCAATCAATGCAGTAGCTGAAAATTTAGCTGCGTTTTGAAACACTCTTTGTATTGATTTGCCTAGAATGACATGCTGAAATTTAGATTCATTAGTTGAATGTCATTTCTAGTCCAGAATGAGTGAAATTTAGATAAAGTGGCTTGTTCTGTATAGATACAACAGTGTTGCGTTCATCACAAAATGTCTAATAAATTACTTTTGTTACTGAATGTTATATGATACATTTATGAACCCTTTCACACACAATTTTTGCTCTTTTGCACACTGCAGAGTGGTACCACAAGAGTGGTAAAAAGCAGTTGCTGCCATAAGGATCTCTTGCTAGTTGATTTAAACCCTAAAAATGAGCCATGATGGTGATTCAAGTTGATTCAAACATAATAACATTTTTCAAAACCATGTCACTGCATGAAGCATGTTGTTTAGTTTGCGTGACAAAACATTATAGCGCAAGTGCGCATGTGGGCGGAGCTTTGCGTGTGCCTCCTCATCTGTGTGTTTGTTTATTTGTGCATTGGCATATATTTGCTTTCTTAGGCGTGTATGCGATTGCAAGTGTTGTTCTCTGCTGCAGACCTCTCTCCTCTCTGAGTCAGTGCCATCAGTTGCTACGGCAACCAGGAGGCAGCATGAAAGCTGGAGAGCGCAGGCAGAGGGAGAGAGAGAGGTGGAGCATGGCACAAAGCCGACTCACAGCAGCTGTGGAACAGCACTGGGACGCTGCGCACGTTCTCTAGTGTGTGAGAGACTGCACCAGTGTGTGTGTGTGTGTGTGTGTGTGTGTGTGTGTGTGTGTGTGTGTGTGTGTGTGTGTGTGTGTGTGTGTGTGTGGCCCTGTCTATCAGCACATAATAATATGGTAAATCATAAAGGCAAACATCATTTCCTCTTTAAAAATTCTTGGTTTATAGCAGGATGCAGCACACATGCAAATTAAACCACTAAATACTCATGGACCTTGCTAAATCTGTGCAGTAAGATTTCTGTTGTTTCACCAAAATAACAGGCATCTTTCTGTTTTATCTGATTGTGTTTTTGACTGGTTTGTTGTGCAGAGTATGATTTGTTTCTTCGGGTTTAGAAATTTCTGACACGTAATTTCTAATTGATTCACAAACAAGTTAAATGGTCATGAATGAAATTAGACAATGCAATATAAGGCATACCTTACACCAAAACAATTGTAAAAATTGTCCTGCACAGCAACAACATCTGGTCTTAGGGAATGTTAACATATTGTAATGTGTGTGTGTGTGTGCGTGTTATGTATATACTTCCTATCAATGTAAATAACTGGTGTCAGACAAACAGATAAAACTGCCATCTGACAGCACTTACAGTAACTTCTGCTTCCTAACTACATTATTGTTGCAATAAAATCTGCAGTTAAAATCACAATAATACTTATGTGAACATCAACTCATTTCAGACATTGTTTTCAGTGAATATGCTGTGTGGCTTTCATGCTGGGAAAATAGTGAATTTGTTTGTGAATGTGTATCTGTGGGTTTGTCTGCGTTAACCCTCATTTAAATGTGCAGACAGTGAGAATGGCCTTGAACTTGACCTCAGGTCGTTCCTCTTATTCCTCTCCTCCTTCTCGCCCATAAACTCTCATTGTTGTGGTGTCTCCATTGACTTCTCTCTGGTCCCTCCTCATTCACACCAGCATGGCGGGCCAGGGCGACCTCGCCCTGCCGCACACGCCCACAGGGACTCTGGCTTTCCCATGAGGTAAATCCAGCGGGCAAATTCCTTTCCCACATCCACCATCTTGCATTTACGCTCTTTTGTTTTAGCGGTGTGACTTGGGCAGCTTTGTGGCATGAGCGGGATTTGCAGACAGCGATTCAGACGCCGCTCTGGGCTGAAGTGGAGCTGTCAAAGATACAATGATATGGTGATTCATGAGGATTTAAGTTCTGCGTGATAAATGATATCCCGGTAATCATGAACCCCGCTTTCACCACAATGACCATGTGATGAATACCGCGATCCTGTGTTGTAGTCCTGAGTTTTTATTATTGTAGCAAATAAATAAATCTAATGCCATGCCACCAATAATAAAGGGGAGTTATTAATGTTGCAGAATCTGAATTAATGTTAGAACAAGCATTTTAAGTTGGGTTTTGAATCATTTACCATTAACACAATAAGCTTTTATGTATTTAAACACTTATTTGTATGATTTTTTTCACACACTGATTGTTTATAGGGCAGTATTTGGGTTTTTGGGACCCTTTGCTTTTGGTTACTGTGGGATTTCTCTCATTTTTTTCATGCCAGGCATTTGACCTGCCAGTTGCTGATATTAAACAATAAAAGCAAGATGTTGGAAGGAAGTGAATATTTGATCTGTTATGTTGTACATCAGGTTTCTGTATTGCTAATA
The DNA here is from genome assembly GCA_036877545.1 of Yasuhikotakia modesta. Classification (NCBI taxonomy): domain Eukaryota; kingdom Metazoa; phylum Chordata; class Actinopteri; order Cypriniformes; family Botiidae; genus Yasuhikotakia; species Yasuhikotakia modesta. Next base: position 77,475 of record JBAJNP010000385.1, on the reverse strand, counting down.
CGAAACCCCTCTCTCTCTTTTCTCTCTCCATAACACTTTGATTTGTAATGCTTAATTTTTTTGGCAGCTTATAAAGTCAGAGATTCCCATTACAGAGTGCTGTCTGTAAGTCTCACTGTCTGCTAACTCAGTTGCGCAGGTAGGAATTGAATTCAGTTAAGTGAGGTTGAAGAAAAACATGTCAGGTAGGCTTTATCTAAACAGAAACAGGATGAGCAAAAATCCGTCCAAAATTTTAGTTGTTTTAGTTGCAAACATTTTAGTTGTTTAATTGGCTTAAAATTCAGTGGGCAGTCCTAATGAATGTTGTAAATAATAGTGGAAGTATAAATAATGCTTCTTGACACAGAAGGTGATAATTGTACCAGTTTCTTGTGCAATAATGATCTTTACATTTTGTAACTGTTGCACACAATTGTCTTGCCAAAATGTGTATCAGATCAGCATCATTATGGGCTATGATACACTAATGTACCTTTGCTATCGGATTGTAAGCCGTCAAGAAATTTTGGTGGACTTTTCGTTTTAATATAAACTCTGTGTTGTGGGTTCAGGGTAGTTTAATTTAAGCCATTATATACCATTTGTTTTCCTGAGCAGTCTAAAAAATGATTGTAGACAATTTAAACGTTTGTTTTAAAAGTAAACTTTTATTAATATCCACAACAGGACATCATTTCAAAGGCACATGCGGTACAACAAACGTTAGTCATGATGAACAAAATATCTCACACATTTGCATTCATCAGATAAGGAATAAAACAGAAAACAGAATAAAAGAATAAGAACAGAATAAAGGATACTGTATAGAATCACAAATTAAGTAAAAAGGATTAATACTACAAGACTATGGCCAACTGAAGATCATGCTACAGAATTAAACAAAATCACATTACGTTACAAAGACAAAATTGCATAGTAAAAGGCCCCATTTCATCAGTTCATTGTCTTCACATTTGATTTGTCACTTAAAAACAGATTATCTTAGTTGCTGCAATGAAAATGTATTTCTAAAGTAAATTGCATAGTACATTTTGCTAATACATTTGCACAACACCATACATTTATAAAATTCTTAATACATTTATTTGCATACTAATATTTATTTTCAGCTATGATTGATTGTAACAGACAAATAGAGAGACAGAGAATTTGATCCCCTTTCATCAAATCTAAAAGGATGTTGAAACCGGTTTCAGTGGGCATGAATGTGTACATATTCTTTCCCTCTCACTTTAATCCAGATTTAGTATACAGTCCACAAATGTCTTACTGCAAGTACAGCAATTTACTGTAAATTATAAACAACTGGTGTGATCTGCCTTCTCTTTCAGGTGATTGCAAGCCCAACGCAATTGCATAGAAATTAAAGACAACAGCTCTCTGTCCAATAAGTGTGTGACACACGACACACTGAGCTGTCCAATCAGAGTGCAGTATCGTTCCCTGCTGCCGTGGGTCTCCTATTCATACATGCAGAATCTACAGAGCCTCACTCATTACTCTAATCATTTGTGTTAAATATCAATTAGTAATCAGTTATTGGAGAAATAGATTAGGGGATGTACATACAAATTAACAGGCAGTTTCTAGTACAGCTATTACATTTGTCTTCATCATTGAAAACTAAAGAATAACCATCAAAGGAAAAATGATTTGTAAAGTGCACTATGCTAAAAATGTTACCTGTAATAGTCTACCAATATAGATTGCATTGGATAGTGTTGACTTGGGTTAAATTCATTTAAAAATGTTTAGCTCAAGGCCCCAGATCTTTCACTTATTAAATTTGTTCTTTAACTTCTTTTAAAACCTACTTAAATTGTTGACCTTTAAATGTTAAAATGAGTTTTTTTTTGTTAAATTCAAAGTTAAAATACCTAAACAGAGCCTCTTTACTAGCAAAAATCTAAACGAGTGCATTTGTACATATCATGTGTACTTTGCCCAGATCTGTACAGTGAGTTCTTGACGCGCACACACAAAAACTACTCAAAGAACTAAGACTACTCAATTCAATTACAGAACATAAGGCCTCTTCAATAGTAGAAACTACAAATGTTTCAACATTTGCTGTGATTGAAGTTATAAAGTGCTGTTTAAATCTGATGTTGGGGGACATGCATAGTAAGATGTGTGACTCCATTAGTTTCTGGTGCTATAGGTGAACCATTATCCTCCGTTTAATGGTGTTCTGCTCAGCTTTAAAAGCCTGAAAACAAACAACAGAAACAGAAAAATGTGTTTAGTTGGTTCATTTTCGGGTACAGATGTATGCAATTACAAATATTTTAAGAAATAAGTTTAAGCATGTTTGTAGTTAGGAGGGTTAGGGTTAGTAATAAATTATTAGATTGAAACAACCAACCACAAATTGCAACAAATGATTACTAAAGAAAGAAGTGGCTCTGTTATTTGATTGAACACTGAGCTCCTGCAATTTTTCTTTGTTTTGTACAAAAACTAGAAGGTTTTTAAGATGTTTGTAGAAGACAAACACCTCAGATGAGTATGACTCATGCAGTCTGCAGTGAATGCCAGGTTAAGAGATTGAGGCCGAAGTTGATGGAGTCCCTGTGCTTGGTACAATGTTGATCTGAAGCAAAGAGGAGGCATGTGACCGAACCTAAGCCTGGAGAACTCCAGAGGTGTGCGGGTGATTAGCAACACAAGCAGGCGAAAGCTAGCTGTGCAAATATCCACCACGGTCCACATTCATGAGCGAGCAACTCTGTCTTTATTCTTTCATCTTCACAAAATGAGAAAATTGGATAAACTAGAGAAGATTAAGTAGATTTTTTCTCTTTCAGAAGAAAAGACTGAAATAACACACAGACTCTTCATGAGCTGCAGACACAGTTATAGTTATTAGAGCCAAGAGCAGACAGACAGAAATGCATTATGGGATTAATGTTTAGCACCAAGCCAAACGTGACACAAAAAACTATTTCTCTGCACCTCCCTCTCTGCTTTTCCTCCTTTCATTCTTTCTTTCGTGATTTTGCTCTCTCCCTCCATTTGTCTTTCCTAAATGAATACTCATTGGAGTGTTACTGTGTCTCTGTCTCCCTCCTCCCGTCCGGCCTGAATAGACGACTGAATTGAGCAAACAGTCAGGCTGTCAGCTCAATAGGCAGTCTGACCATGAACTCAGAGTTCTTCCCAGGCATCCAGCATCATCGTCAGGAGGGGGATGGAGAGACGAGGGGGTGGGGAGAGGCAGACAGTCTCAGACTTGGGGGGCCCCGGTGCCCATTTTTGGGGAAGCCTCACTGTGGTGGTTCCCAAGGCTGGTGCCTGCATGAGGAGGCGAGAGCAGCTGCTAGGAAAAGGGGAGCCTTGTGTGTGTGTGTGTGTGTGTGTGTGTGTGTGTGTGCAGACAGGAGATTGTCTGCCCCTTTGCCCAAGTCACAGTCACCTCTGAGCCACACACACACTCTCAGACACAAGCTGCTGCAGAGTTCTCTTTTTTTTCTCTGATCTGCTGTCCCTTTGTTTTTACTGTGCATAATTTAGTGTGCAGACTACCTCATTTACAGACGTCCCCAGTTTGCCACCTGTTTACTGTGACACATCTAGATTGCTACTTCCAAGACAAAAGGAAACAATGACGTGATTCTAGATTCATAATTCTTATAGTCTTTAATTCTATATTTTTGACTCTATATTTTTGATTACATCCTACTATTGTTTTTATAGCTACCTCAATATGACCTCATATATACTCTTAATACACATATTATCTAGGCCTGAAGTCCACTCTCTCTGCTCTATGCTGTTAGCACCCCAGTTCTTCACTGTATCTGCTGGACTTTCTATGATGGGACGTGAACAATGGCAGCACTCTGAGAGGTTGCGGGACAAAGGCCTGCATTGTTTACTTTGCTGCCTCACTTAATCAGGCACAGCCGCTCTAATTGGTGTTTTGGTTAAGCGGTTTTAAAACTTATAGCTTCCTGGCCTCAATAACAGTGCACCACAGAGAACAATGCTGAATTTGTCTGGACTGGGGCTACAAAAGCATGACCGTCCAGAGACCCTCTATCATGCTCGCTTATGCTAGTGGTATCTGTAGTTATATAAAGTCTTCCAGTGCTCAAAAAAGACAGTGGTAATCCATTTTGCACATTGAAGCGCTTGTCTCATGGGAAAAATAATATCATGACCGCGATCGCTAAAAGCAGGAGAAAGGCCTTTCTGCTCGTCTCAGTAATGGCAGCGTGCCATCTCAGTGGCTGGCACGGTGCTGCGGCGGTCGGCGGAATCCCCGATGGCGATCTATTCAGCGCCGATGCCCGCAGATGCGGTTCTGCCCCTCCATTGTGCCAGAGAATGATTTAATGCGAGCGAGCACAAAACATGTCCCAGCCCCCTTCAGCGGCTATCGCAACCAGAACGTGTGATATTCACAATTAACAAACGCATCTGCTGCAATAAACAGTGCCTTCGAGCGGGGGGGATGGGGGGCAGGGGGACGCTGCGTGGAAAAGAAAATAAGAGAGGGAGAGAACAAGAGGAGGGCATGAGACACGGAAGAGTGATGGTAGGTTGTACCTGCTAATTTTTCACTTCCATTTAATGCCCGCGTGCTCTAAGATGGTGGCTTTGTGCGAATCGCATCTCGTGATGGGAGGAAGGGGGCAGGCGGTGAAGGGGAGGGGAGATGCAGCGCCAGCGGGACTCGGGGTGGGAACGCGGCCACGCATGCGACCTGCCCCACTGTCCTTTCCCTGGCATCATGAAGAGCCGGACTGTTGGTCTGTTTGAGAGGGAAAATGGAAAGATAAAGGGTAGAAGGCATGAATGAAGTTTGTAGCTACATCAGCATGTGACAGCATAAGCACAATCGGGCATGCGTGCGCATACATGCGGGTGCATGCGCGCACGCACCTTTTCATGTCTGTTCTCATGGTAAAGTCTGCCCTGAGCATGCAAATGACTTTCATTATGCAAATGCATGCAAATCACACCCAACCATCTGAGAATCAAGGCTGGGAAAAAATCTACACTGGGATATTGAATGAAAGAGACAAACAGTGAAAGAATAAATCCTTTTGGGTGGCAGGAGGCGACAAACAGAAGCAAACGTTGTGTGGAGGAACAGCAGTGTCCCGGAGAACACAAAAAGCCTCCCTGGCCATTTAAGAACACATTCTTTTGGCTAGCTGTGTTGTAACATTAACAGAAAGGCAATCATTGACAACAAATACACATATCTTTACATTATTTCTTGATCTTGAAGTGCAACAAACAATAACAGTGCTATACAAGACACAGTTTGTTCTAAAAACACAAACACCCAGAGCAGAGAGCGTAGACCCCAGCTAACAATTTTAGGTTGTATGAACGTTTCTCTAACATTTCCATTAAGTAACAAAAATTTGTAGAAAGTTGTAGCCAAAAAGTTGTAAGATGTTCAAGGTTAAGGCATCTAGGTTATTGCTTGGTAAAAGAATGCTTTCCGAAAATATTTAATTCTGTTACAATTTTAAAACAAAGAATAACATTTTTATATAAAATTATATATAGTAAATGAGATGATATATAGAAAAGGTTTTACTAACATTACTGCAAAAACGTTTTTGATAATGTTGGAAAAGTGTTGCGAAAGCTTTGAGAGAAATTTAAGAACATTTTAGAATGTTAGCCAACGTTCCTTGAAACCCTTCATGTTAGCTGAAACACCACATTATCGACTGATGCATACACGACTGATGTGTGCGACATGACGTTGGCACAGTTTAATGCAATTTCACTGGTTATTCTTGAGGCAAATCTGTAGCACAGCTGAATGACAAACTATGAAACTAAACATCTCAAAAGCTCACGGGGGGAGATTCTTCCCACACAGGGAAACAACACAGTGTGGCAAGCCAACCTTTCCTGAGAAACGTTTCCTCAACTGCTCTGAGGTAACCGGCAAGTTGGTCTTTGTTTTTGGGTGCAGTTTTCAGGGTTTCTGGGTGGGAGAGGGCCGAAGTGTGAGAGAGTTGTCTGGGGGGAAGTAAAGAGTGAGATTGGAGGGGTGGGGTTCTGCTGAAAAGCGGCAAACCTTCCCTAATTGGCACTTGACATTTTTTTGCTGTGGCTGGATAAAGTGGACCCCTCTCAAGGCCACTCCAAACGCTTGCTGGAAAAGTGCCTTATGCAAATACAGCAAATAGGAGCCACTGAAGGGCCTCTGACATTAACAGCTGAGGTAACAATAGGACTGTGTGCTTTCATTGGACATGTAGGTGTGTTGAAGAGAGAGCGGAACAATGTGGCAGAGACTGGACAGCATGTGAAAAGCCATCCACATGATGCTTCAGTGAGAAAAAAAGTCATTTCACTGGAGTGAGTGCTGGTTCAGTGTGCCAAGCGTTCCACAAAATGGCCCATTAAATCGGACAATCAGGCAGATGTATGATTTTACAACATCTGAATATTTGTTTTCTTTAACCGCCCCTCGTAATTTGTTTCATGGGAAACATTTAAAGGCAGCTAAAATTGGTCTGATTTGTTAAAAATGTCTGAATGACTAAAAATTTCTCCAAAAAAATGACAGCATGTTTTAAATTTATCCACTTGAAATAGCTATTTCAAAAAGGCATGAAACGGCAATTTATGTGGACAGAAGGGAAAAATGTAGAAAAAAATGAATTCATCTGGATATAGCCTTAATAGAAAGTTGAAACTATGTAAAAAATATTAACAAAACTTGTGACTACATTAAACAGTCATTTCATCTGACGGTTACATGAGTTAACACAATGTCATATTCATATTCATTTACGTTTAGACACAATAAACACATGCCATTTTTTTCAACCACCCATTCATTCCATTAGATTAAGTTTAAATGGTTTATGGTGTGGTAAAGCCTGTTGCTGTAAAGCCTGTTTGATGAATCAGCCTTTCATGTGGCCAGGCCAGCGTTTGGCTACACCTGTTACTGCTGAGTGTTTAATCCCCTTTGTTTGTGTGGGCCCATTGACTTTTCTAACAGCCTAAAGGGAATTCACAATTCTTTGGGGCGACGTTTGGGCAGGAGGGGGTCAAAGAAACCAGCATCTATTCCTCAGTTTCCTCTCCAACAGTGCAGCCATTTTGGGGCTCTGTTGGTGAGTTCCGTCCAAAGAAAGAGAAGCATAGCCGGGGGCAGGAATCAGAGCGCTGCTCACCAAAAGCAGCCGGGTTGATGTGACTGGAGCACTGTCAAAAGGTTGGTAAAGGAATCCATTGTCTCTGTGACAAGTGGACTGGCTCTATTGACAGTACAGTCAACGGGAGAGGGGAGAATGGTGGTCAAGATAAGACCCCAATGCCTGTTTTTCTAGTTGACACTTTGAGTATAGAAATTTCTTACTAAGGGCCACAAACTAGCCATTTACAGCTTCCAAACCAAGACCTTGACGTGTCCAACCCAGCATTAGCTAACATTAGCTGATGTTCTTCAAAAGTTCTGTCAAAGTTTTCAAAAACACATTTGTAATGTTAACTATATCAAAAACATTATTCTTAAGTTGTTAGTGGAATATTTTAAAAACATAGAATTTAAAAGTTACAAATATGTCCTTAAAATTAAGCAATTATGTTAATACATTATTTAAAAACTGGATGTTTTGAACGTTTCTACAACATTCAAAGTGGCATTTTTAATGTGAATGCTACCTGCAAGCTTCCAGCCAAACACAATATGCTAATTATTCAAGCAGATTACCAAGATGTATCACAACAATGTAATTTGCAGGTCTGCATGTTTACGTTTAATTAATTTACATGTATGCATTTGTCAGACACTTTAATAACTAACTTCAATACAAATACATATATCAGTATATGTGCTACCTGGGACTGAACCCATGACCTTGGCACTGGAAGCACCATGCTGTGTCTGAAGTTAATATATATACACATTTTGCCTGTTGAGGACTTTTCTGTAATTGAACTTTGTTAGCCAACTGTATGCTGTAACCAGGCCAAAATGTGTAGACAGCATATGCTGCTGTCCCAGCACAGCCAAGCACTGCTCAGTAGGTGTAAGGGATGCAGTGAGAGACAGATAATGATGGGCTGGTGAAAGCCAAATTTACTGTAGCTGAGAAAATGATGTTAATATTTAACCTCACTTATCGCAGCCAAAACAAAAAACTAATTCAATAGCACTGATGTAGTCATTCAATTATATTACATATAAAACTCTCTCAAACTTTTCAAAAAACATTCTTGCAGTGAGTGAACAAAATTTTTAGACATTATCTTATATTGTTATATTGTATCATATAGTTGTTTAAATATCAAAAATATGTATAAAAATGTTTAAATATCATTCTTGTAACCAAGCAACAACACTAAAAACAGACATTTTGAACATTCCTGGAACTTTAAAAATAACTGAATGTTACTGGATGGAACGTTAGAAAAACGTTTCATTGTTAGTTGAAATTTAGTCAATTTAGTCAAACCTTAAATTATTAGTTGGGTCATCATGTATCTGTTCTCACTGACAGGGTTTGAACTCTTTGTCTTCTGCTCTCAGAGCTGTACTGTTTAATCCCTGCCTCTGCAATGCAGCAGTCCTGTCTGTGGCGACTACAGTATCACAGGCAGAGTGACAGCACCTCACCACACAGATACAGTATTTGTCATTCACAACATTTCTGCCTGTATGACCATTAACATTCAGTCAATTGTGGTTAACTGCGTTGTAACTCTTTACCATTTACAACCCCCCAAAAATAGGTGATGCTCCTAAACTCTGTCTAAATCAGGAAACTAAGTTTAAATAGCTCTGATGAGGTGAGGAAGTTAAAGTCTCTGTGATCTGTTCATTCCTAAAGAGATCATATAAATTATTTCATAACATGCCCAAAGGTGCAATGATCTGACTGGCTGATGTCCAGACCCTGATCACAATCTTAATAGTGAAGGGGATTGTGGTACAGGCTTGCTAATGGCTTTTGTCAGCAACAGTTCATGTTCAGCTGCTGTAAGCACTGAAGCCACAGTGAGAAACAGATCTGCATTCAGAACCATCACAACAAGCTTTTCCTCCTAGAAGCATCTATCCCAGCACCGGCTCCAACCGAGCCCATTTATAACACAGCCAACTGTCACGTCCAATCAAGTGCCTCTCAGCAGAAACTTAACAAATTCGAGTTCAGACAATTAATGTTTGTTTCTCTGTACTGGCTCGAGGTTCGAATGCACCCAAAGCTTAGAGCAGCAGCCAGATTTGCGTGGGAACGTTTTGGCCCTTTAATTATTTAAATGCATGAGATGCATCAAATGATGCGGCTTGGTTGTGGACAGACAATGAGGTCTTCACTCATCAACCTCGTTAACAAAGGTAATGAATGAATGAGCTTTGATTGCTGGAGACTAATACTACAAAAAACACTACCCAGCTAACAGTGTACATTCTCAGAACGTTGGTTAATGTTTTTTAAAATGTTTCCTTAAACAACCATGTTTGGCTAACTGCACAACATGTTCTCAAACACTGTCACAAATTCATTTTTTGTAGAAATGCACACAATTAGAGATTATAAAACATTCAGTTTTCTTCTTTATACTTCATGCAGGAAAGAATTTAATATGCAGGACTGTGTGTTCCTATTCTACAAAATAACCTACAGTATATTCAAGTCATGCTGCTTGTATTTTATCAGTATAATTCTCATTCTATGCATTATTTGTGATGAAAGTTGTCGCCTAGTGACACGAATGTTTATTTTTCCTTCTCTTCACTATTTTTCTGGGTTTTCTGTGGCCATCAATCATATACCACATTTAGCTGTCTAATGTTAGCCTGATAGCAATTGAGTGAACTAGCCAGCTATTTCCCAGAATAACATTTTGTTGTATAATAATGTAGCTTTAAAAGACACTGCAGTTGAGTCTGACAATCCCACATCTATCCGTACAATTTAGTGGATGTAATCTGTCATAAACGTAAGTATGACAAATATGAAGAAACTACATAACAGGCTTCTCAAATATTAGCAGTCTATGGATAGCCTTTTTATACATCCTGTGTAATTTTTTTGTTGACTAAAAACACCCTTTGAATTACATTAGCCGTATCCCACACAGGAAATGCTATTTTTACATGCAATATAAGGAGAATTAGGGAAATTGTGCTTTAAGAGGAAAGACTGCATTATGCGAGGGCTACAATCACAGCTTGTTTATATAACAAAGCAACACAGTAAAAAAATGCTGCTCACCTTCACTGTCAGCACTGATGGAGGCCATTTTGTGTCTTGCTCTTACAAGATGCAGAGATTGAGGGAGAGAGCGAGAGAGAGAGAGAGAGAGAGAGAGAGAGAAAAAGAGAGAAAGGAAAAGAGAGAGGAGATGTACAGATCGTGGGGGGGTGATGCCTTTCAGGTGTGTAATGGGATTCTTGTTACTTTCGGTTATCTAGCTTTATGAAGAATGTATATCACTCATACAGCTAGATAACCAAAGATAACAGCCAACCCCTCCGGCCACCCGTCCTCCTCTTCCGCCATATGAAGGAAAAAGCCCCCCGGAGAACTGGGACCCTAAAAAAAGATCCTTTATTAAGTTTTTAATTAGGACTGAATTTAAGTCAAGTGTATTTAGTTTAACACAAGCATTAATTAAAGCTGATGTATATAATGCAAGTCATTTATTAACCATCATGACTGTACTGAGTCTGTGATGTCTGACTGGAATATGCGGCAAAAAATGAAAACGACAACAATGGCTATTATTAAAGACAGACGGGTATTAATACATGTTCTTCATACACTTAAATCTAAACGTAGTGTTGATTTTAGACGTAAAATAATGCACATGTTACAGTTCCCACAGTGTTCTAATATTTGTATGAGTATGTGTAGATTTTTTTAAAAGAAACTCCTTTACAATCTGACTGGTTGTGCCCACAATTCCATTTAAGTATCGACCTGGCAAATAATGATTTCATCGGTCTGTATATGCAGATGAACCGGTCTGAGCTGGTTTTAGCAATGCAAGGGATTCATTCACTGCTTGGTGTGTCTTGCAAGCTGATCGTTCTCCCTGGGCGTGAGATGCTTTCAGATACATCCCGCAAAGGCTGGGATTTATTTTTAAATGAAAAGAGACCCTGACTGTGCTGACAAAAAAGGGGAAAGAATAGTAACATTGGTTGTTTTAGCTTTCCACAAATTTACCCTCAAGTCTCTGTTGTTTGTGTTTCAAAAGCCTGTCTTTCAGCGCTAAGTGGCAAAATCATGAGGTCTCTCGCTCTCAACCCCTCTCTCTCTCTCTCTTCCACTCTCTTTCTCACGACTCTCAGCCAGTCTGATTTTATGCAAATAAAAGAGGAGCTGGTCCAATTAAAAGCCTTTGTGTGTGAGGAACCCCTCCCCATACACTCTCAGAGGTGTTGAAATCAAAGAGAAGAAAGAGAGGGAGAGGGAATGAGAGAGTGTCATCACTTATTACAGCCTTTCAGGCTAGTGAAAATGGCGACACAGGGGCGAGTTCAAACACTTTTATTTACTCTACACATGACTCATCATCTAATTATTTTACTAACAGCACCAGCACATTGTTAACAGGACAAAATTTCCTCGCTCTCACTGTAAGTGGATAGCAAATGCCCTTTGTGATTGTAAATGGTTGTAAATGTGAACTGTAAATGAACATTAGTAAAAACAGGCTGGCTTACATTATTTACAGGTACACACAGCCTCACTAACACACACACACACACACACACACACATTATTTGCCCATTGTACTATTTTACATTATTATTATTATGAATAGATAACAAAAATATTATTTAATATCATTTTGGTTTATTTACTTAAAATATATGGAAACAAAATATGCTCTAAATGCTATCAATTTCTCATTTAAATGCATTATTATTATTATTATTGACTGTGGTAATAATAAGCAAATGGCTTGCATTCACATCCCTGTCACATCCTACATAAAACAGAAGTATACGATCAGAGATTATTAATTCTGTAGCCTATTATTTTGTAATCTTAGTTTTTCGTGTATGCCAGACCAAAGGCAAAATACAGACAAAATTATTAATACTCCTTAAATATTTATTATCAGAACAAACACAGCTGACTGGTCAAAGGTTTTCATTTAAAGGCACAATGCTATTTTAAATGTGAAACGTTATCGACGTATTTCGTATGAAGTTAATAATCACCTGAGCTCATGCAAACTGAATTGAATCTTGGTCTTATACATTTGCGTATGTCTGTAATCTTTTTTTGAACTTTCCAAATATGTTAATACATATAAGACATTATATGTATTGACTCATTATAAAGGAATAACGTGGCGATCTGAAGTCGTAGCGTATAAAAGGCCTATAAAAGCAATATGGAAATGCTTTAAATGTTTTATCGATTGTATTCCAGCTTTTTCATTAAGTTAATGTGAGTTTTAATGGTGCGGTATTACGAGTTAAACCATACTAACACTTGCGGGGAAAATATGAACTGCAAACCGGTTATTCATCAATAAATATGAAACATTTAGTTAATCCACTTAAACAACAAAACCTTTATTCAAAAACTGAATAAATGCGAAAAAATGCTAATTCACCTTAAGGTATAAGTTAATAAATAGACTAATCAGAAACGGAACCATATAGGCCTACACACGTTGTGTATTACACGAAATCTATATAGGGCCGTTCTACTGGGACACTTATTGTAAGTGGTACATATAAAATGATGCGCCCTTGGTCAAGTACGCAGTGAGGCTCTTATCAACGAGCGGGTTAAGTATGCTTACCTACGTCCCACTAGTTTAAAGTGACGTTGCAACTAAAAACTGGAAAAAAAGCGTAAAAAATACAATGAAGCATCTCAGTAAGTCTAGCGCGCTCTATTCACACATTCTTTACTTGTATGGATGAGATGCATCTGCCATGTTTGCTGTGTGTGTGTGTGTGTGTGTGTGTGTGTGTGTGTGTGTGTGTGTGTGTGTGTGTGTGTGGATTTGTACATTAGTAGTTTCCCTGAATATAGGTCTACTGCAAATACATGACCTTAAATAATGAAATTATTAAAAAATATTTAGTACCTGTGTATCGTGTCCCCTTAAAATCTCTCTCTCTCTAACGGACGTCCTGTATGGAGAAAAACAGGCAGAACACAGAGGACAACATGAGAAAAAAGAAATTGTAATGTTCCTTAAAAAAATCATAAATTGTAACGTTAACTAAGATAAATGCAAACGCGGGCCGTTCAGGTAAAGATTCGGGGCTGTAAATATGACTGTCGTTACAGATTCGCATTTTAAACATTTATTAATGTATATATATATATATATGATTTGCTTTGTGTTTTAGTAACAAATAGAGCATCGGAGAAAATGTAAGGCAGACCACACCTTTACGTCTCCAATGGTCATGCATATGAAATCATTTAAACTGTACTTTTATATCACAAATTCCACTACTGTTCTCCACTTCATTTCACACTGCTGCTATTATTAAAAGCGTTGTAGTAACATAACGGCGGCAATAGATACAGAAGTGATAAAAATATATATATATCCATAGCTGGCTTTGTCCACCCGTTGCTCAATTGATGCGTAATGTACCTGGTAATATTATTTAATGTTGTGTGTATACCCTGCGTACATACATGTCTATAATATTTTCTAAATCTAAAAAATTATATTTGCTTAGATGCTTAAAAGATGATTTGGTGTACACCTGTTATACCCCGTGTACAAAGTGTCAGGCTTTCGCATTTACTGGTAAGCAGAAGGAAACGCGCGTGTAAGAGGCACGTGGAAAGCAGATATTCGGCCTTGTGATAAATTTGAACGCCGGCCATAAGGATTAGACACGTCATGCGCACAGGCCTCCATCTCATAAACATTATACAATACAAATTATAATCGTACGTGCCAAGGTTTTACAAAAAAACTCTGTGTATATATATACACACATTTATATACCTAAATATGTTATTTGAAGCTTCCCATCAAATGGTTTGCATAATTGCAAAATTTAATTTAGTCATGTTTTATTTCGCTTGTGGCTGAAGAACAACACGTTGTGTACGCTGGAAATTACATCACGAGATAATCTGCATTGCACGTTTATTGCAGAAACGTTCATTTTTTTAAGTATTTGGTTTATTAATAAACACGTATGAGTAACTCGTAGTTCTCAAGTCTGAAACTCCATCTGATGCTATCCTAGTCCTTAAGATCATAAAACAAAAAAGATCAATTTCCTCTTTGCTCTGTTACAATCCTCGACGTGCAAATTACCCATAATTTACAAAATTAGATAAATGAGACTAAAAATCTCTAGTCTAGGGAGTAATGTTACTTCAGACTTATGAGTTTGAGAGAGAAATCTTATAAACAAAAGGTAACATATAAATGATCTGTTCTGATTAAATAACGACTAACGATATAATACGATTAAATATGACCCTTTATTTGAGTCTTTAAAGGAGGCACACGACTCGTGCGCCCTGACCACCTCCAACAGCAGTCTTTTGAAAACCAAATCCTACAAGGACCGCTACAACGCAATCTGTACCGTTTCTATTAATGCATCACTAAAACACAACGACAGCATTCTTGCAGTTGCATTTTGAATATAATCTGTAATGCAGAGGTAAATGTTCTCTTATAGCTTATACTCACTCTCATCCGCGACCATCGATGATTTTAGGACCAATTGCAAGGATAAACGTGTGCGCGCGAGCTGCGTGCGCTCCAGAATATTGTCTCGCGCTTTGGTCCTCCGCTTCATGGCTGCAGCTCCGCGTGACGTTGCACTGGCCTCGTCCATTCAGCGGCTCCGTATCGGGCTGCACGCAGTCTTTTCACCCATATTTCCCATTGAGATGCCCTATCTCCTCCCCTACGGAGAGTGAAATGAGCTGCTCGTTGTCCCCCCTCCTATCATTCCGCGTATGAGACGCTTGTGGGCCTCAACCTGCAAGCCAAAAAACATATAGCATCGTTTAAGCCCTCCCCTTATGACACGTCGCAGTTACAATTTGTCCCCACCCTCTTGAATTAGCAATACAATGTTGCTTAAATTTACAGAGGAGCATTTATTTTAAGTCACAATTTTTAATAGGCATAATAACATTCCTGTGTTCTTGCACTGGATTTGTCTTTAAAGGCATCGATTTTTTTAAACAAACCAATGAATGGAGCACAATAATTTATGACTGACCTTTAATAGCTCTTTATTATTTATTAATGTTCTGTTCAAAGTATAGCTGCTGCAAAGGTTCGCATTGACATGCATCATTTAAGTTCCTTTCTGACTCCTAAGAAGGCCTTTTTAGTGTCTGCATTGTGTAAAGTGGTGAAATAAGTGTCTTTTGTCGGAGAACCAAGAACACAACTTTGAGACTGTATTCCACAGTATAAAATCAAGTGCACTGGCTCCCGGCAACCCTTTGTCTTTGCTTCTTTCTCTAGGAAAAAGTGTCTAGGAATGTGACCACTGAATCGCCAGGCTGAAACCGTGCAAATCAGCTTTAACCGTCAGGACCCAAAGTAGACCCCAGACAAGGGGACAGAAAGGGTCTCGGTCGGTTGATTATCATAAGAATCAGATCGCTGGGGATAAAATTCTCCTTTGAATAAATTACTGGTTCAATAGGAGGCGCGACTGCCAAATAGACAACTCTGTCAGAAACCGTGTGGCTCTCGGTTTGTCTCTGTTCTGTTTCCTAAAACTTACACGTCTTTCGCAAACTCGCAACACAAATGCACTCTGTGACACAAAATCCATGATTTGCATAGGTCGTTGTCTTTTCTTCAGGTCTCGATAGCACGCGAAAACTCCCAGAGGCACCAGGGGCACGCAGGCCTCGAGCCCTTCCGTGAAAGCCAACCCGTCGCGAAGTAATGAATTGGAGATAATGCGCCAAGGCATCGCCTCCGCCAAAGATGCTGTGAGAATCAGACAGAGAGTGTTCAGTAATGGCACGTCCCAGGGTTATTGTCAATTATCGAGCAACAACATGTTTCTGCTAGTCCATTGCTTTACCACGTCTCAGCATTTCCCAAGGGATTCACGGTATCATTGCTATACTCATACTTAAAAATAAATCACATTTGTGCTGTTATTTAGACATCGGTTATCATCCAGTAACAGAAAGTCATGCGCTTTTACAGGGCAAAAAGAAAGACGCTGGACTTCCAAAACTTTGATTTTGTTGCTTGACAATAAAACCAGCACACATAACCTTTTACAACGTAACCGGTGTTATTATGAAGATGGCTTTACATAAAATAAAGGATCAATATGAGTGTGTGCGCGCGCACGTGAGACTTCTGACGCCAAAATGACTTGTGTGATTTTATATAGCGTACCCGTGTGCTCCAGAAGTAAAGCCTTTGAGATTTACTTCTAATAAGAACACGTGTTTCTAAGGAGGTGTTTGACCAACTCAGCACCACGATTTTCAGTGACGAAAGTGTGTTAATGTTGCTAAGGCTCTCAGTGGGATTATGTGCAGTAAAACACATGACAAGGATTGCATTGCAAAGGCTGATCTATTCTGGTCTTTTCACATTTTAGTACAGTGAAAACGTGATCTTATGAACAAAGGAGACGCACTCCCAGTAGCCTATATATGTACTTTAATAAGTTTAATTAATAATATATGCTAAAATTGTGTAGATGCTTTCGAGCACACAAGAGGTTAGTTAATCGCGCTAGATTTAGGATAAAACAATGAAATAATACATAACTAAATAAATAATAAAAAGAAAACATGCACACTCTTGTAATCACAAACCTCATAATATTTACATTTTGTTCATGTAATCAGTTTCTATTATTATTTATCAACCATCCAACAGGGACCACAACTTATAATAGACTTAATAGATATAGACAGAGAATAGATGCCTGCAAATATGCTGCATATATTATATGAATAGTGTAAATATTCATATAATGGATGCGAAAGATACATGACTGTATTGTCCATTATTTGATGGGTATACGGTATAGGCATGTATTAGCAGGGATTACAGTGGGGATATCAAGTCATTCCATATACATGCAGTGCAGACAGGTGAAACAATTTAGATGTGTGTGTGTGTGTGTGTGTGTGTGTGTGTGTGTGTGTATGTGAGTGAGTATACCTGTATAAGGGACTTCTACATAACAATAGCCTATGAACTACATGAACACACATACCATAAGCTTTAATTGATGCAGGGCCTGGTTTTGAATTGGGATGCTGGTCGGTTAAGTATCCTAAAATTGACTGGCAACCTAAATTCTGTCTTTTGTTTTCCTAAATCCAACTGCATTATACTGACTCTATCACACAGAGTCGTCTTGATCTGGAAGGATCAAGACTGTTAACACATCTTATTTTATGATCAAGTCACTTAAAAACAAAAACGTCTATCGCAGAATCGCTTCGCTCAGGTTTTTGTAAATCCTAAGAGCCATTTTCTCAATGACAAATCCCTAAGCCTAAACCAACTGCAAAACAAAAATGGCGTTCTGACATCTCTCACGCACAGCCTGACAGGGTTTGCAATTAACCCTAATTTGCATATGCAAATGTCCTGGAAATTCGTTTGACTGCAAAATGGGGTTGAGTGAAACAGAGGACCACTCATAGATATCTTGCACGAGTTTATGAATAACAGGTTGGATTTTAATGATGACCAAATACGTATTTGATGCATAAAATTAACAGAAATGCACAAAGACATTTTCCCTGTAATTTTAGCCTTGTTAACATTGATTACATCTGTTGTTTTAGTCTGGCACCAGCTTTTGCATTTTATCATGTTGCACGAGTTTTAATGAAACAGTGAAACGAAGGCATCAAGCTCAGCAGCAGAAATTGGTTTGTCACATGTGGACTATTGCTGATTGAATTAATTGATGCGTTCATGAAAGTTGAACAATAATGTATAAGTATAGATGAATATAGGATCGGTTCTATTATATAAACTACGAACAAACAACACAAAGCTATACACTGGTAACTTTTCCGGGATCCTCGTTTTCTTTTAATTAAACCCCCAAATGTAAAACATTGACATTAAACTTTGTTTATAAGCAGAGAATAGGCTACAGCTTTTAATGCATAACCAAACTTGCATTTCTGTAAAGCCAGCTCAAAGAATCGTTGCTGTAATTACATTTATTTGTTTTTTTGTATTTCAGAGATGAAAATCTTGCATGTACTTTTAATATTACCACTAGTTGATGAATGTCGAATTCAACACATGTAAATGAAATAAACGTATAAATACACAATAATGTACTCTTGATGAAATGCTTTATACACTATAAGATACAGTTAGCTAGATATAACCTTTAAACGCTACATTGGTATGGTGTGGAAAGAAATCCTATAGACTTTAGTGACCTCTGCCATTACACCAGGTAATGATATATCATATCTAAAACGGCTGTCTGCGCTGTTTTTAGAGACTTCGTTTGCTTGGAATAACAATGAACGAAATACGTTTTGCTGTTAACGAAATTCTGAAGAGAAATGCAGATCGGACCATTCCACTATTGAATTCGTGCCAGGCGATCATGACTGTGCGTTTCCCTGTGGTGTGCAAGTGCGCGTCGGTGTGTTTACGTGTGTGCGCTTGTGTCTGTGCACGCTAGTTTCACATATTTCGAAGTGTAGCGTCGAAATTTCCAAGCGGTTTTGGTCACAAAATATGCTATAATAAACTGATAACGTTGCACCAAAAAAGAATATTAAATCGACAGCTAAAATTTGCAATAATTCCCTGTTTTTGTGACAGTAATGGGACCTACAGCATTATTATTATTATTGTTACATGCACGACCATGTTACATGTTTTTTCTACCATTATTCTATACAGTCCACGCGCAGACGTGTAACAAAAAGCAAATAATTACTTTGCAATGGTAAATTAATTTTATTTTTGCAGTGTATAAAATGCTGAATAAATGAACCCTGTCATGTTTGTTGTTATACTGCATGTACAAATACAAGAGCTACCTTGATTTAATAATTTGGTATCACTAATAATTTAACTAACAATTTGCTATATTATTAGCAGACGAAAGATATCTAGACGTTATAGGCCACTTCCACCATTGCAGTTATTAGGGCAAAATAGACGTTGTTTTCTTAACCTTCATCTTTTAACATTATCTCATGATCATTAAGCACTGAAAAAGAAAAAGACATGATGCGATCCCGGAAACAACAGGGGTGACTATTCTCATATAACTACAGGCGTATGTGATTTCAGCATGGTTCACGTGTACAGCCTCAAACAAGCCTGATTCCATAAGCAATACCTCGGTCAGACTACAAAAGTAGTTCGACATTTATCAAAATGTGCCCAAATGTTTTCACGTCACTCTACGTGTGTAAAGATGTACCGTGGAGAATGGAAGTCCACAGAACAGAGTACATTATTCTTTTTCATTTAGTTGATCACAGATTGTTTAAAGTGCATAAATGTTGTTTCTTGGCTTGCATGATCTGCCCATTTATTCACGGTATAAAAACATTAATTTAATTTAATCATTAAATTACATAATTTGTTCACATATTATTAGGCTACTTGTTGTCAACTTGTTGAGTTTCACTTATCACTGTCCTGTGGAACAGATATGGACTCATGTGATTTAGCCATGATATATACATATATACAACTCAAAATAAAATAAAATAGAATATAAGATAAAGTTTTAAAATAGTTTAGTGGCTACAAAAAATTTATAGCGCCCCCCTCACACGCGGTAGTTTGGCGCTGTCCGTGAAACAGTGCTGAAGTCAGTCTGACATTAACAGACGTGATGCTAAGCTAGTTTTATTAAGCGATTAACATTAATCTTTTGTGTAAATATAAAGTAAAATTTAAAATTGCGGAATAAAAATGTTACTTCAAATGTTAAGACCCGCCTCCAAAAACTTTGGTCCACGTAAACCTATTACAAACGCACACATTGGCTATAAAAACTTTTAAGACATTATCTAAATAATGCCACTTTGCACAATGTGGAGCTAATGTACACTATAAGCAGTAAAAATAAAAACAAATCTTGCTCGAAAAGCATTCATTTAAAATGGTACTCCAGAATCTGTATTTACGAGCAATGCGTTCCCGGCGTGCACTGCTTGATCTTTTGGACTACACGCTATGGGCTATAGTTAAATAGCGCGTAAATAAAATAGGTCTGAATGAACATTGGTTTTATGAGGACGTCTTGCTTTCAGCTTTCAGCCCAAATCTACTACAGCCTATGTACAAGAGTGTTGCACAGCATGTCAACTAGTGTTGCGCAGTAGGAAATAGCTCAATTGTCCAAATGAACGCGTTTGAAGTGTACGCCTCGCCATGCGTTACAGAATACCATAGTTAACAGTGGTCCTTACTAGCCTTATTTTCTTCTGTCTGTGGGTTGGTATATACAGTTCTCACATACTGCAGTTATTTAAATAACGTTCATTCCTGCACATTTTTAAGTTCCCTAAATTTTACAGTGACATTTTGCTCTTGGTCAGCGTTTTATTGCCAAATCCGCAATTACGTTATTTGGTCATATTTGGTAATGAAATATATTTATGTATTTAATATACAAAGGTAGTACATTACATTATTTATTTTTAGTAAAATATGAGAAAATATCTTTGGCATTCCTTTAACACTCCTGGCATTGTTTACAGTTCAGTGTATATTACAGAAAGCTATTTGTTTTACAAGTATAATTACAAGTAGAACAGGTATTTGTTGTTGAATTATGATCCCAGAGTGTATCGTAAAAATCTCAAAGTGCCTCATATCTACGCATGCGTACTGTGGTACCTGTTCATGCAAAGTCAGAAACGCCCTGGTAACAAATTATACTTTCAAACACAATTTTACTTGACAATTTAATACTAAGATGAAACATTTATAACTCGTATGCTAAACATATGGGTGTTTAGTATAATTAAAATAAATCCATTACATTAAATAAAGCCAATTAATGAAACAACAACTGTTTTATCTTATATTTGCATTAACAATGTTTTTTGTATTAAACATTCAATGCAACAATGTCTGTTAATATTATTATTGAAAGTTAATATGTAGTGTTACCAAAACATGTAATGGCAATAAATAAAAAAATGCTTGTGTGGCGTTGTCCACATAAAAAGGTTTTCTTTGCTATAGCACATCAA
The DNA here is from genome assembly GCA_036877545.1 of Yasuhikotakia modesta. NCBI lineage: Eukaryota > Metazoa > Chordata > Actinopteri > Cypriniformes > Botiidae > Yasuhikotakia > Yasuhikotakia modesta. Next base: position 56,317 of record JBAJNP010000385.1, on the reverse strand, counting down.
AACTAGCCTGCGGAAAATAGTTATCCATTGTAAACGTGTGTCGTGTATGTTATAGTTTAACATACACAATGACATAAAGCGTGTTCTTTTTAAGTACATGCATCCAAATTAAACCTCATAATGTGTTTCCAATTAAAGTGTGTGTGTTTAGAAGCTAATCCTTGCCAAATAATAATACTTGGCATAAATAAGCAAACTAATAAATGTTTAGTTCTGAAAAACTGGATACATTTAAAAAAAAAAAAGAAAGAATAAATCATAAATTTAAAATTGTAAGGTAAAAGAAAAGACAAAAACAGGGCCTCTGGGAATGTGAACCATTATTTGTGAAATGGCATTTCTGTTAGGTTTCAAACTCGATGTTAGACTTCATGAGAACAGGCTTGGGTGCTAGTTTAAATTTCACCCTCCTAAGGGAGATTGTAGCCTACATAAACATAAACTGCTCATTTGCATGCGCTATCCCACGGTGGAAATTACAATGCAACATAATTAATATGCGCATAAATTAAGACTGAGAGAGGGTTCTAGATTCCGCGCGCAGGCGGTCCTCTTAAAGAAGAATGAAGGGGCTCTGTTGGCCCAGGAACAAGCTGACTGTTCACACGCTAAATTTCAGTAGGAGGGGGCAACGAACCCGCCTTCCCATGTCGCTGCTGGCCTAGACCCACACAATAACCGGGCGAGAGAAGCAAAGATTAGTCAAACAGCTTTGAGATGTTTCTTATTTTATTCACAAAGACCCCAGATTACATTCCCGGTTCTCCACCCCCACCGGTACGACTTAATAGACTTAAAAAGTTTTCGGTTCCCTACATGACAAGTGATGAAATGCATTCTGTCAATTTCTGTCATGTACAGAAAATGATAGAGAATGAAGGAAAATGTCTCTACACAGAATATGCTGAAAACGTGGATTTTGCCAAATATTTTTGAAGGGAGTCTCAACCCTCAGGTCATTTATTCAGATGTCATTTATCCTTTATATTTCTGGGCATAAGTCCACATTTACCACTATAGTTTTTCTGTGAAATTTGATCACTATGAGTGACGCACATTCAAAAAAGGACATTTACAAAACTGAGGTCAAATGGGTTTTTTGACCTAAAAAGGACGTTAACGCTGTTCAGTTTTTATTGGAAAATAAGTAGTATTTTACAGCACGATATCGCAAACCCATCAATATATTATTTTAATTATTATATTATTGATATAATAATAATAATAATAATAATAATATAATAGAAATAACGAGTAATTTCAGTTCACAAAACGTTTTTTCAAGAGCCAACTATATATACAAATGCTCTACAAATTCAAGACTGAGTCTGTAGGTCCGCGTTACAAAGTTGAGCCTCTATTGCCATCTTGTGGTAAATTTGGATTTATGCACCACACATGCTAGTTTATGCTCCCATCGAAGAAGCTACAGGGTTTTAAAGGTAAACGTCTGTGTTTGTAATCTTAGATAAAACAATGAAACAGTATTACTAATAATACATGTTATTGAAGTAAACTATTCTCATTTTACTCTTACTAAACGGTTTGCTTGATTTTCTATCATGAATACAGAACACAGATTCAGTATAAAAACTGCCCAACTTTTATTTTTTTTTGCAAAAAATAATTGTAAAAAATTACAATTCGTTGTTGAATTGTAAAACAGAAAGAAAACCACAGAAGGAACTACTTAAATGATAATGCTACAGTTACAGTGTATGTATGTACACAAATATCAGAGATCTTGATATCAGCCCTCAGTCTGTCAATACAATGAAGCTTTTTGAGTCACTAAATCTACACATTAAGTGCTGAATTTAATCTCATAATCGCTGGTCATTCGCCATTGTAACGTCATTACATTATAGTCTATAATAAATAATAAAATCAACAATCATTTACAGTGACATTTACAGTAAATGCCTACAGTTGCCATACAGATTAGTGTTCATTCTTTACATACATATAAATCATCACTTCACTATTCTGGAGTCTTTAACATATTTCATACATTTCAATAAAATTCTTAATATTATTTTTTATTATTGATGTAAATTAGTACAGAATTAGTACATTAAAGTACATAAAGTATTCCGCTATTAAAGTCATGTTAATAAAGGAAAAAGTGATAAGTGATTCTGATGTTTGGGTGGAATTTGGAGGTTTACGAGTCTGTCATGAACAATTACGTAGCTATTACTTCAGGTCACTGTGTTGCCACTAGAGGGCGGAAGGTCACAAGCTACCCTTAACTTAAAGTTATCTGCGTCGCAGGGTATGGTACGGTATGCCCAAAATCACGTGCTTTTATGTTCTTTCATATATATCACGTGCTTTTCATATATATATATATATGTATAAAACACAAAGTATATAGCAATATAGCAGTTTTCATTATAAAGAATGAAAAAGGTATGGTTTAGATTTTAGTAAAGTCGTTTAAACACTGAAAGGCTTGAAATAATATTGGCATGAGAACCCTGGCATAAAACAAATTGAAAATGTATGCCTAATAAATAGCTCTTCTTCCAGCTCTTGCAAATGGAAATAATTAGTTGTTTGTAATATTGGCTTGTAATATTACCTAGCATTACATAACACAGCACAATCTTTTTATTGTCTTTAATGTGTATTGTGTGTATAGTTGCTTTACAATGGTGATTTAGCTATGTGAAACATGTCAACTTTTTTTATTTAGTATTTAGAATTACATCAGTCCACAACACTTTTCCACTTACTGAATTCCTGTCTGTTCCTGATTGCCATACTTCTAGCAGCTCATTGTGGGGGTACGTTTGATAGAGGCAGGAGGGTTTGTTGGCTTTGTTGCCATGGATACAGAGAGTTGCTAGGCAGCAGACAGGATGCTACGGAAGCCAAGTGCAGAAGATCAGCGGGTCACCACAGAGAGGAAAATTTTCACCCACACATCTTTCATCTGGTTTAATACATTCAGAAATAAAGAAAAAGACAAAGTGATGAAAAAGATAAAGAGAGAAACAGAGACATACACACAGAATGCATCTTTGTGTGTGCGTCTGTGTGTCAAAGAAAGACAGAGAGAAAGAATGCAAGAGAGAAAAAATGACAAAACAAACCAAACGAGAATCCATCTGTGAAATTTAATTACCAACCATTCTCAGATCTGAAGAGAAACTGATTCAAAACACATTTCAGCACAAAGGTACTGCAGCCCTATGTCTGCTATTACATCACATCACCTGTGTTAAATAAATCAGGACTTTAACAGAACTGGGCCCCAACTCATAACCTAAACTAAATCCACCACTTTACACACTCACTGCAGAACATTAGACGGAGAGTTTCCATTACATCCTAAAGAATTTAAAGGATTCAAACCCTCATCAATCATAGCAGATGACCAAATACAATCATTCAGACACTCATAACTGCCCGCTGTAGTCGTTCTATAGCTTTATAAGAAGACTCTGTTATGCCATTGCAGCCCCATTTCCATGATTGTTTTTGTCTGCAGTGAAGGTTTCGTGTTGAATGGCATTCTGTTTAGTGCGCAGGCTGAGTGTGGGAAGCAAGTGATCTGAGCGAGGGCAACAGGGTGTCCATCTGTTTGTGTAAATGCTCTTCCACAAAACCCCAGTGCATAAGCTCCTTACATAAGGAATAAAACAGAGTAATCTCTCTCCAGCACAGGTTGGCCTATGTATACAACTCTTAACTCCTTTAATTCCTTACAATTTACCTTAAAGAATAAGAACAAAAAGGTATAAGGAAAATGAGCATTGGTTCTAACTTACTAAAACGTTTCACAACTTATTCAACTTAGGTCATCAAACATACAACTGCCCATGTGATGTTTACAAACATCTACCTAGACATTTTATAAAAGTCTAGATAATACATCGTTAAAACACGGTTAACCACTACATTACTCGATGTGCTATGCACATTTACAAAAGCTTCTCTTCAGAGAAGCCTGGTTGCATGTATTGAATCTCATATAAAACGCAGACAGCTTTGATTTCGAGTCCTGTCTCTTTAAATGTTCCTCCATAGCGGTGACGCACGCAGCTCTGATCCGAGTGTGTCGCGAGTGCTTTCCTCATTATTTAAACTGCGATTGCAGTTGTTTTGCGGTTGTTGTGTTATTTTAAAACCTTTGAAACTGATTTCAATTAATTCAGCAAACCGGTAGTTTCAATTGACTATAAACTCACTTACTGCACTCCGACATTTTCAATCTCGGCTGCATCACTGCCATTCCCTCTGTAAACACGGTATTCCTCCACGAGACATAGGACCTTCCCGGTTTATTTAGGCTTTTATAGACATTTCTCGTACTTGGTACCAAAATCACCAGGTCATCTAATATATATATATATCAAGTCTCGTTCAAATAATTTTCTTTAAACATTTAGTTTTTTTGTGGTTAACATATCAATGTGTATCAATATGATTATAATGCATGATTTTAATTACAGCTGTAATTTGGAGGAAAATGTACTTACTGACGTAACCTACAAACCGTGTACGTCTGATAAATATGTTTTTAATATTCAATTGAATTACCATCTCATCACACTGAAAGCCATTTTACGGTATATATATTTTCTGAATATTTAAACATGAATATATAATCTGAATTTATAATCACATCAAAGTGTTGTCTCGTTTCTATTCTGATAGAAACGAATTTTAAAGGATTTTGTTAACGAGATGGGACGGCGGATGAATACATAAACCGCTTCAGCATGATCTCTTCCTACTGCACCTTCGCCCCGCCCACAGTTCGGCTTCCACATGCAGCCGTCCCCGTACTCGTAATCCGATTGGGTGAACTTCAAAAAGCTCATCTCTGATTGGTCACGTATCTGTCTATCAAAGTGCGTCTCCAGTCATGGTGGATAGGACACTTTGTACATGGAGGGTTTTTGACTGTACGGGCTAAATAATAACCCTGAACAGGAGTTAAGGATTCCCCATATTATTGCTGACAAATTTCTGTATTTTTTATTTTATTGCCTCGTTTAGGCCTCATTGCGTTTGTTTCACGCGTGCAGGGTCGTAAGAATCCTGATGTTTTTCACACAGATGTGGATCTTGTAGCTGCTCCGGTAAGTCGTTTATATCCTCCAGTTGAAGCTTTTATGAGATGCACCGACACCTTTGATGCTAGTGTTTAAAAATCCCATGATCGTAAAATTCAGCCTCTTTCGATTTCATGCTCACACAGACAGCGTCGCATGAGTTGTTATATGCGTCTTTATATTACATCACAGGGTAAAAACTCGCGTCTGAAATGGTTAAGATATTGGAGTTAGGCTTTAAATAACCAGTTGGAAACAATAGTGAAATATGTAATAAACCCTCCACGCAGTTATTGTACATCTCTGTAAATACTACACGTCAGTTAATATTTACAAATCCTGACATGGTGATCTGATAGGTATTGGTTGTTGTGACGGGCTGCCAGATTTTGTTGCTGTCTGAAATGTCAACGTCATGTTGATGCAGTCGCACGCCTTCCAGCCCACTGTGCGCTACACCAATATGATAATATGTTGCATGTGGCTTATTTATTATTGACTGACGTGATCATTTTGGGGGGGTAATAAGTGTTTGATGGTGTGTTTTTAATTTATTAGCCACTCACGTATAAAGTTGGTAGATCCTGCTCACGGACTCCAAACAAAAGTTTGGTTTAAACTATGAGGTTCTGCGACACCACCCTCTCTCTCTCTCTCTCTCTCTCTCTGTCTCTCTTTCTTTCTCTCTCTTTCTTTCTTTCTCTCTCTCTCTCTCTCTCTCTCTCTCTCTCTCTCTCTCTCTGTGTTATGCAATAATGTGTTTTGGCGTATCCTTGCACTTTAAAACTTTGTTTTAATATGTTCTCTTTGAAAGTCTAAATGTCTTGAGGGACAAAACCTTAGCTGACAAGTAAACGTGTGACCTCAGTCTCATATACAAATGCTTTAGACTAAAGTTTCCTAAAGTGACGTAGTCCTGCAAGCTTCAGTCCAGTGTTATGTGTTTACATGAGGTTAGTTAGGTTACTTCAGTAACCCACTCAGTACAGGTGTTCCGATCTATGTTTGATGTTTTAATATGCCTCCAAAAGTTTTCTGAAAATAACAAGAAATGTGTCGCTTTCTAACAGGAACGTTTAGGAGTTTGTTGCATTGGAATGATTAGGCTGTGAATGTGGCTGACAGACGTGATCACTAAGGCCCATTAAAGCGAGGCAGGATAATGCAGAACATTACTGACTAAAACTAGCTGTCAGAATACGAATAGCAGCTTTGCGGCAGCGTCTGGTAGTTAGTGTATGTTAAACAAGTCTTCAATGGCACTCTCTTGATCACCTGTAGGGCTGTTCAACACCATGGGGTCAAAATAATGACTTCATCCTGGCTCTCTGTAAAGGCTGTAGTTTCTCACATAAACAAATTTATGCCTTTATTTGTCGTGCGCCTTTTGTTACATGTGTCAGACGTCTTGTGCTTCCTGTTAAAGCAGGTTTTTAAATCATCTTGTTGTCTGTGTGTAGTTAAACTGAACTGAATCTTTAATTGCGCACAGGATGCTCTCTTCATGAATTTTAATTCATTTTAAATCAAGCCTAAAATGTCTGTGGCCTTCAGATTCTCTGTGAAAATAACCTTTACTGGAGAGGTTAATGTGCTCTGGTTCATTTATGTATATGAAAGGATCATTATGTGTATCTGAACACGACTGAGTGAGGGTGTGAGTAACTATCACCATGGACACCCGTTATAAGACACAATGTTAATATCACGCCATATTTTTCAAGAGCACACATAGACTGAGAGATTTGTGTTATTTTAGGTGTTAGTTTTTGCAGCAGTTAATATGAATTCTCTTTGCTCAGTGGGATTTGATATGGTCCAACATCTGATTAAAAACAAATCCACTTTAAGGTCATAGAGCTTGTGATTCAATTAAGTGTCATAGAGGGGGGAGCCCTTTGCATTTCAAAATGGCTTCAGTGTGGATACTGGCTGTGCTTCTGGTGGAGTAGGGCACACTGAAGGGCTGAGGCTCCACTGAGAGCACACAGACCTCCTTCCCGATGTTAATCTATCCTCCAGCAAGCTCTTAATTGAGCCATCATCTGCTGATCTTGGGGTTAAACATCAATTAAGGTAATGAGCAGCGTGCAGTGGAGGGCAGAGACGAGATCAGGACGGGTTTAGGGGTTCTGACAGGCAATCAGAGTTAAACATTTTAAAATGAGGTTTTGACAGGTTAGCAGACATGTCTGTTGATGGAGTGTTATTGGGGAAAAGGTTAGAGAAGGAAACGAGAGCGCATGATTCAAACATTATGATCCACTGTGTGTTTATCTTCTACAAAAGATTCACAAGGTTTGTGCTTAGGGATAGAAAAAATTCTCTACTTAGTCTCATGTTTATCCAAACCTGTATGATGTTTTTGCTTCTGTGAAACACAAGAACATATTGTGAAGTGTGTTGGCAACCACAAGATGGTGATACCCCTGGACTTTCATTGTATGGACACGGAACTACTGAGATATTTTTCAAAACATCCTTTGGGTTTTATAGAAGATATTGGATCATATATGTTTGTAATGATATGAGAACTAGTGCTAAATGGTAATGAACTATTCCTTTAACATCTGTGATGAATGATAATGCACTATAATCGGTAAAACATTATATAATGTAATAATGATTAATAATAGTATTTATTCTTGTTATAAAGTGTTATGAAAGACGTATGCTTGTTTTAGGATAAAATCATTTTCATAAATTAAAGCTTAAAGTTATGAATCTTTAATTGTCTCAAGACCTCATACTGGTCTTTCACAGACTGCATGAATTTGACAGATTGACTTAGTTTAAGCTGTTTAAACAAGGGCTTGAGAACAGGGTGGTTACCTCAGTGCTGATGTTGTTTTACTGAGCAGAAAGAAGCTGTATTCCTTATAAAGACAACCTCACACACCACTTTAAAAGACCACAGAAGAGCCACAAGTTTACCCTTGAGTGAAGTATTTTATTTCATTGCTTTTATGTCTGTTCATCTGTGTGTCATGTTGTTTTTGGGCCTGATAGTTGCTAGTTTTATGATGCTTCTTTAGAGAATTGTATTGCATATTATTATGCTTTGTGTATCTTTATAATATAGGTACAGTAAAACTATAGGTATAAAATATGTTTGGAGAAACAGTTTGGGGATAGCTAGCTTTAAAAGCATAAGATCTTGCTAGATCTAGAATGATATTTGTTGACCTCATTCTGTGTATTCTGTTGAAACGGGAACAAATGAAAAACTGCTAAATTCTGTTTATTTTTAGATTAGGATTAATCTGTGCGTAGGACTATGTCAGAACATCTTCTAAATATGGCAAATGGTTGCTCCTTTTAGTCTTTTTGTGTCTTGATGTTCAACATCCTTGTTGTTCCTGGAACATCATTCCTTACAGCCAATCAGATTTTAGGGTTAGATTTAAGACCGGGCTGGGACTTGTGCATCATTCTTATTGACATGTTTTTGCCTTCTAGTTTCAAGGATTATGCTTGTGTTAGGGGCTGGGTTAGAACCTTTATCAGGATTGTTCTTCCAAGACCAACAAAAAGATGTTGACTCACGAGCATGCCTTACTTGGCAAAATCAGGAGGTGATATATTTTATATTTTAATACTTTAGAACCTATAAAGTGTGATCAAATTAAGTGTTTATAGGTGTGGTTTGTTTTTTCACTGCGATTTGATTGGCTGTAGAAAAGCAGGCATTTCTCACAGAAGAATATCTTGGAGGGGAGTGGTTAATGCTTCTGGCTCTGAGAACGTGAAGTGCATGAAAAATCATTTAAAATAACTGCAATATTCCATCAAGGAAAAAAAACAATATTTCATGGTAACTTTAAATGTATATGTATATAATGCATGGTTGAGATTATATATTGCAAAAGACCAGCGTGCTGCTGCGACAAGGGTTTTTGCCATAACCAGCATTACTGTGGCAAGCAGTAAAACATTTGATTGGTTAATTTTCTTGCTCACGTCACAGTTTAAAGATTGAAATTCCAGTTACATTTTTAACTTTTGTTTATTTAGGAAATGATATGCATATATTTTAGAAAAGCTCAGTTTTGTCTGGAAAGAACATGTAGTGCTAAGTTTTGTATTTCAGCTGAATTTTGCCCATTACATGAAGTCCAAAGCCTGTTCACCTGTCATGAATTCAGTTTGAGGTTAGATTTCAGTGACTGTGTAAAAATAGGCAGATTAACTGTCAGCTCTGTGTCAGTGTCTGGTTTTGTTCTCTTTTCTTAAGAGCAAAATAGTGAGCCCACTGCTGTCATCGTTTTAGCTCTCGTCTAGTGTAACCTGTGCATAGCCAGCACAGATATTTCCCTCAGGAATAGTCGCGCAAAGTGATTTCCCTTAGCCTTGTGCCTGATTTTGCAGGGTGATGTTGAAGTCGGTGGAGAATAACAGCCTAATGATTCGAACCCCACATTCATGTGAAGACACAGCTAATAGAAACTGCTTTTCTTCCTGTCTGTAACTGACTTATAATGATGTTCAGGCTAACAGAGACATTAGCCCTGCTTCATGTTTAGGGGTATTTTGGATACAGAATGAAAGGGCTTAACTTTCAACATATACAGCATTCAAAACAAAGTCTGTGAAACTTTTGTGAACAATACCTACAGATTATTGCAATTCTTGGTACAGGTTTAGCAAATTTGTTTAAGAAACAGTCTGGAGTAGCAGATAGCATAGCAAAATAATATGCATTCAGTCATGGCTAGAGGATATGCAATTTTATAATATTGCTTGTATTTCTTCAAAAACAGTGTTTTTGTGCATGTTTTTTATTTACGTTTACAGAGTTACTTTTGTCATTGTCTGCAATTCAATGCTATTTCATCCGTCACAGACGTCAACTGGGGTCAAAAGTAACTGAACTGTCCAGACAAGTCAGTCATGTTTTTACATTGCTTCTGTTACAGTTAACCTGAGCCGGCGGCACAATGGCACAGCCTAGTGTTGCCTGTGTTGGTGAACAAACAGGGTTACAGTGGCGTGAGAGCAAGGGCTGGCCATCGCTGCTGCACAGCTGAAACAGCGCGCGTTAGGCCAAATGCTATAACCGCACACCCCTGCATCTTTCCTGTAGCTTCTTTTCTCTCCTCATTAATTTGTCTTTTGATCTGATTTATTGGCCATTCTTTGCTGTTTTCACCCTAACTGCACATGTAGTTCTGTTTGTTCTCATCTCTCTGTTTGTCTTTATCTCTCTCGTTCTGTCTCGCTCTCTTGGGGCAGCACAGTGTATGGCAGTACAGCTGTGGTTCTTGTCTAAGACCATCTGCACACATTGTCTCTTTCGCTCTTGAAGCTCAGTACAGCCGATCTCCGCCATGTTTTAACGGAAGATTGCTGGCTGGCCTCTTCTCATCACAGGAGATGCAGGCAGCAGTATGGAGAGCTGGGAAATGTGCCAGAGAGGGAGGAGGGACGGGAGGAAAAAAAATCCCCTCTTTCCCCTTCCAGTGTGTGAGTGTGTGAGTGTGTGAGTGTGTGAGTGTGTGAGTGTGTGAGTGAGTGAGTGAGTGTGAGTGTGTGTGTGTGTGTGTGTGAGTGTGTGTGTGTGTGAGTGTGTGTGTGTGTGAGTGTGTGAGTGAGTGTGACACAGTGTTTACTCATGTGAGCAGGCATGCTTCTGTCAGATGGCGCTCTGAGAGCAATCGCACACTTGAAATAACAAGGCCTGCTCAGCCAATCGGAATCGTGCAGGGGATATTTGTTTATTGAGGTGTTTAAAATATCATATCATGTTAATGTTTAGCTATGCGGTGTGGATTTAATTGATTAATTAAGTGTCTGCTTTTGCTTAGATGTGTCCCTCTGCGTGAGCAGCTCTTATCCCTCACACGTGAACCCATAGACATCTTTTCCATGAGTTGCCTTAAGCAAAAGTGTTTGGGAATCTTAACCACTGCGTGTTTCCTTTGGGGTTTAATTCACTGTATATATTATTCAGATTCTACATAAGCAGTCCATTCTAAGGGCAGCAGACTACAAATGTACATTTGTTGTTCATTCTTGAGTTGAGTTGTTTAACTTTGTCTTTAATGAATTATGACAGTTTGACTTGTCAGAGCTGTGGCCTGTTAATTAGCGCATGTGTCCTTGCGTCTATGTAAGACCAAATTAGATTTATGAACCCAGCAGAAACACTTTGTACATTGTTTGTAAAGGATATTAATGAGGTGGTTTGAAAATTCTTTTGTCACTAACTCACCTTTATGTCATTCCAAATATGTGTGAGTTTTTTTGTTCGGAGAAAACAGAATTAGAAATGTTACCTTTTGACACTAAAGTGAATGTGAACAGAGACAAATTTTAAACCGTAATTGAAAACATGTAATTCATATTAAACTTGACTAATATTATGGTCTTTGTAAAGTTCTAATTTTGTTGCTGACATGATATTAAATATTTTTCATGAAATCTCTTTAACACCACACGTTATTTCTGTGCTAAAGCTGATTTAATGCTAAAAGATTGTTACAGTTTCACAACTGACAGAAAATAAAGCGAAACCTGCTAATTCAGTCTCGCACGACTGTAAGTATCAGAACATTTGGCTTGCTGCGCATTAAAACAGTCACTGAGGTTGTCAAACAGAGTGAGATGCAGATGAAGATGAGAGAATAAGCAAGGAAGATGGAGGGACCCACATCATAAAATAAAGCTGCAGTGAAGGAAGAGCTTATCACAGTTCCTGTGAGGTATTGAGTAACAGGTGTTACTGTCTGTGTGTGTGTTTGAAAGTGTAAAAGCTATAAGATGAGATCAAGGGGTATGTGTGTGTGTGTGTGGGGGGGGATTGCGTTAAAGAGGTGGTGCCCTTCCCACCTGTAGTCTGTCAGCTGTTGCCTGTTGAAACGTCAGCTGTTTCTGAGAAGTGTGTGTGTGTCTGTGTGTCTGTGTGTGTGTGTCTGTGCGTGTGTCTATGTGCGTGTGTCTCTATGTGCGTGTGTGTCTGTGTGTATTCACTCCACAAAATACTAGGGACAAACTTGTAACCCAAAGTCAGCAAAATCTGAGCAAAATGTCCTTTTGGGACATCCTCTTTTATGAAAACACTAAAAAAAATATAGTAAATGCAGTTTTTAAATATTAGTGTTAGGATTAGTGTGGTTTAGGTTTGGGCATATTGTTTACAACTAGCAGTGTATAAAAACAATACAATGTCCCTATTTAGCCAGAAATGTGACTGTGTGTATCTGTAAGTTCCTTTGGGTGAAGGTGAATTTAGTAGGAAGGCAAGAGGAACTGAGCTGGTTTGCTTTGGTGTGTGTGTGAGTGTGTGTATGGGCCACTTTTACCATATTAAAAGCCTTTTGAGAATTTGTTTATTTAACACCAGAGGCCCATTGCCTCTAGCCCCCTCTACGGCAACAGTTGCCTGGGCCTCAAGGAACATTCCAGCCAATCAGAATTTTTGCAGAGATGAGGCATCACCTCTCTCTGACAGCTGAGGACTTTTGTCTTATGCAGTAATGGCCTGGATGTTTAGATCGTATGTCCTTGGCTGGTTTAGGCTGTGATCAGTCCAGCACGTGCGGCACTGCAGAGATATCAGCTTTCAGAATGGGAATTCAAGTTCCATGTCATTTAAAGCTGAACTTCTTGCTAAAGCCAGACCTAAAGTTTAGCAGTGTAACTATTTTTGGCCTTAAAGGTCTTAAATAAGGGTTAGTGTAGTTTATATTTAATCTCTTAACCGAGATGTAAAACTTTAGTGTGTAACTTGTCTCACACTGCTACATGCTTAAATTATTGTGCATACTTGGGAAAATTGTTCTGTATTTCTAACCATTACAGATGATAAAAATGACCTCCAATGAAGGAGTTATGCAAGCCATATCTAGACTAGACTAGAAACTGCATAGCAACACACTGACAACAAGTTTAAAATAATCTTATTCACAAATCAGTTTTTCTTTCTGTTTGGTTTTAAAACTGTACAGAACCATTTATGATCATATATATTGCCTGTATTCATGCTAATATTTAAAATGATTCTTGCTCTCATTTGGTGTGTTACTGATTTGAAATAAATCTGGTTTATTATTAGTGTTGAAATAAAGCTTTAGAATGTAGACCGTGCTGCATGTTCTTTGAGGCTTAGAGGAAATGATTTCAGATGGCTTGTCTTTTAAGTGGCAGCTGAAGACAAACGGGTCGTGTTATCTGTTAGAACTCATCAGGTTCCTCTTGACCCTTAACCTTTAGCTGTGACAGCCTGTTTAGCCTGAGAGATTCTCTGTTCCTTTAAATTAAAGAGCTTTTAAAGATGGCAAAACAGCATATTGGGATGAAAGCGGTACATGATATTTGTTATAGCAATTTGTTATGGGGAAAAAGGTTAACATACCATTGGAAGGAACTCGTAACAGTAATATTTGTGTGTGGTCACTCACTTATGCAGGTCATTTGAATAGGACAGTGTATACAGCCCTTGTTCTGTTATTTTGTTGGTTAAAAAGCCACATTCTCACAGCTGTTCCTGGTGAGGGAATCCTTCTCTGTTGCTGCATTTCTGAGAAAAGGCATATGGAAAAATGTGAGAGAAAAATATTGCATTTCCACTGTTATTTTCAGCCTACACATTTAACTCAGACCAAACAAATATAACCTTCTTCCTGGTTTTACGTTAATATTGTGTTAGATGTTTCATGATCCACAAAGAGAAAACAAAACAAATAGGTGTAAAACCTATTTTTGTACATATACTTAAGAAGTTAATATATTTTTTTACAATATTAATATATGCACTAGAATATTTACAATATAAATATAATTTTAAAATATTTGTCCAACCATGTAGAGCTATATTTATTCATCTGGCAGACACTTTTATCCAAAGCGACACTACAGTGAATTCAAAGTATACATTTTATCAGTACTTCTATTCCCAGAGATCGAACCCGCAATCTTTGTAGCTGTTACAAACTTGAGTTGCATGTTAAACATTATGTGTGTGTTTTTAATGTATTCAAATCCATGTGAAACATGACTTTTATTTCCTCATGTCTACACAGGTTTTCTGTCTCCTGTACCGACCAGGACATAGACAGCATTTGTCAGCAGAAGACAACCATAACAGCCATAACACTTTCATTTGGTCATGTCCCCAACAAGGGACTTTCATCAGGGCTGTAACCACCTCAAACATTGAATATTCAGATTAAAGGTATGTGTTTATATGTGGTTGCGATGGCCTACATAAGCTGGATATGTGTGGTTAAATTCTTGGTCTGCCGAGAGAAAGAGTTAAAAGGGAAACAGGATCTTAGCAGGCCAGTGACTAGTCAATGGTGTTTGTTGTTTTAGCAATTGTGTCTTCTAGATATAGGCCTGTGTGTGTTATGTTTGAAATGTTTGTATATTTTTGCTTACTACTGGCAGATTTCCCGCACGATGTAGCAGAGGGAGGGCTGGATCTTTGCCATCCACAAGATTTATCCATATAAGTTATTCTTTGCGAGAAACGGCATTCAAACCTCCCTTTCCAACTCACAAGATTTGGAATGCCAGAATGTGATATGTGCGCAAAACTACCCTCCCTTTAGAAACTCATTGACATTGCTGTATTACAAACCCATGGTTTGCGTTCCCACATCCCTCCTTCCCCCAATGCCCTTAAGAGTTTTTGATGTCAGGAAAGGGCAACGCTTATGATTTGTTTTTGGGGGAGGTGATTATAGCGATAATTTATTTTCAAACATTTAAATTCTTATATAATTTATTCACTGTCTTGTCATTCCAAACCTGTGTGATGTTTTTGCTTCTGAGGAACACAAAGAAGATATTTTAAAATATGATTTTAACCAAACAACAGTGGCACCCAGTGACTTTCATTATATAGACCAAAACCGTCAAAAAAATTTCAAAATATCTTCTTTTTTGTTCCACAGACAATAATATAGGGTTGTAATGAAAAGCAGTTTACATTTTGTGGTGAATTGTGCTTTTATTCTTTTCAAAAAGCTGAAATGGTAGAGAAATGCATTAGTAGTGCAAATGCTATGGGTTTGATACCTATGAATTATACATACTGAATAACATGTATACGATCGCTTTGGATAAAAGTTTCTGACAATTGTAAAGTAAATGTAAAGTGCAACAAAATAAGTCAAAAACCGTGACGCATGTAGAGGCATTACACAGATATGCATGTTTTTGGGACAGATCTGGTGTAGGCAGTGTGTGCAGGGCTTAGTTGCCTACAGCAGCCGAAAAGTAGAATTTGCTACAGCTGTGACAGCAAAGACATCACAAGAAGGTGTTGGAACAAAAGGTGTGTGGGCAGCTGCCATTACGCTTAACACACACATGTACAGGCTGAAGAACAGAGGATCTGACATGCTGACAAGAGTCTCAGTCCTGATACCCAACCACCTCGCTTACCTCCAAAGACACTGATGGATTGAAGGCAGTTGCTAAAGGCATATTAGGGCAAAGGGTGAGGGGGGGTCTGAGAGGAGGGCTGGGGGTTCGAACGCTCGGCATTAGAGGCTCATTGCTGATCTGGCCTCCGCTGTAAGTCAAGCTTAGCTCGTAGGGTGAGTTAAGCTTTAGCCTGCTTGGATTTTATTTGACATTCGACTGGGAACTTTGGATACATGAATCCATATGTACTGAAGATCACATGAGAAGCTTTTCATAGTTATAAGTGGTAAGAAAGAAAACAAAATCTAAATGGTTGAATTTAATGTCTTGTAAATGTTATTACCGTTACACAATATAACTTAATGTTAGGCTAAACAACATCACTTAAGGCTTCTGTCACATGTTGATTTGTTGGAATTTAGTTCAGTTCAGTTTAGATTAGCTTGATACGTAATTTTCACTTGTTTAGCACTTTAAGTTAAACGCCTGACACAACGGCGTCAAAGAAACAGTTTAACTAGTTTGTTTTTCAGATTTGTGTATTCCGTAAACGTCATGAAGAGATCAGGTTGACATGAACAATGTGTTGCCTTCAGGGTATTTCCGAGCGTTGACGAGTGGTTTGATGTGACAGGACCATGTGCCGCGCTGAATGACAGCTTCACTCCACATACACAGTGGAACATCTCTGTGTAGCCTTCTCAATCTCTTCTGTGGTCTTTTCTCCTGCTTTCAGCATAGGCGTTGTGTTATAGATGGAGTTTCTGTTGCAGTTATGCTCATTACATTCGTTGTGTTTGAATAGAAAGTGTTTTAATACTCTGTTGATTTTTTTCCCCTCCAAACAATTTCAGTTCAGTGTGAATAATTGAAACTGTGTGATAGTTAATTTGTGACACATTTCTTTGTCTAAAGGCTTATTTTCCAAATCAAATGTATGTAAGGAGTTTGCTATTGGAAGTTTTAAATCCATTAAGTCAATATGTAATTGCAAAAATTGGCTTTTGGATTGAGTCGCTGGTGAGTTGCCCTGTTGTCAGAGTAGTTATATTGTTATTTTCACCCTATACAGCTTGTACGCAATAAAAGAAGATAAGAAACTTGGCTCCAGGGCCAAGGTGCTACACACATAGGACAACACAGGACGCAAACTTAACTGAACATAATTAAATTATCTTAAATAGGTTAAAAACAGAAGCAGTCTGAGAAGCTGTTGAATCCATCAGGAAAAATATTGACTTGTATCTTGTGTTCTGTAACCCAGTTCTACAATCCACTGCGGTCATGGACAGAAAATAGATGACATTTGGTGTAAAGTTTTTGGAACAATGCTTTTTCTAAAAGTTTGTTGGTAATAGTAGGGAAGAAAGTAAGTGTGTGTTTTCAGCTCCTTGGGTTGCAGTGCGTCAGTTTTTTGAGGGTATGTACACTTGGTCACTTAATGTGTTTTTTTTGCTGAACTGAAAACTGTCAGACTGTGAAATGACAAAATGTCCTTCAAGACTCATTGTCGTTGGGGGGACTTCTGGCAGTTCTTCTGCAGCTGCGCCGCAGAACACTGTCGTATCTGGTGTTCAGGCAGGTTACAGTATGTAAACTTTACTCCACCCAAACAATGTACATCATCATGTAAAATTTCTCAAAAACCCTCGCAAACTTTGAACAACATAATTTTACTGGCTGACATTATCATAGACATGCAGTATATTTGTAAATGGCACAAAAATTTTAGATTTGATTCAGATCTGACTTTCTTGAAATCATAAATATGATTCTAAAATAAAATATTTCCAAAACATATTAATAAAAAATTAATAAAATATATTTATATTGATTGTATTTCTTTTCAATCAAGATTCATTACTTTTGTGTAAATAAACCCAAAACATTTAGTTTTCCAGGTTAGTCTCCTGTATTCACCTTTGTGCTTGTTTATAGGAAAGAAACTGCGTCTCTTTTGTCTAGTGTGGCTTCTCTAGACAGATTGTGATTTAGATACATCTCTGAACTGACAAGCTTATCTTTTGTTTAGTTAAAAAATCTTTTGTGTTGTTGTGTAACCACCCATTGACAGAGCATGGTATGCGGGTGATGAAGCGTTCGCAGGCACACCCTCCCTTTCAGATGTCACGTTGATGTCACCTTCGTTGCGCTGCAGGGGAAGGTGTGTGTGTCCGGAGGTCTTTTGGCTGCAGCTTGCTTTGGTCTGGATGGTGAGCGAGAGGTGGGCAAGAGTCAAGGGTGTAGCTCCCCATAGAACAGCTTTGGTGTTGGTATTTGCAGACTCATTTGGTCAAGTGTTTCACAGCAGGATGCTCTGTGGTCTGTTTGGTCATGTGACTGTGTTGTAAACTGACAAGTCTGACCGCATTGTCCGCAGTGATGCTTAAAACAATAAACTGGCATAAACAACAGCTTGCCATACTGTGTGCAGCAAACAAATTTGCCACTCTTGATCTCATGTGTTTTGTTTTTCAAACAGAGCTCAAAGTGAAATTTGACCATGTTTTGGTTAAAACTGTAAGCCTAGCCTTGTAGTTTGCATGCACAAGAGATGAGACTGACACAAGCGGCATGTTTCACAAGCTGAAGATCACAGATCCATTACACCCCTCCCCCCAAAATGCTGTCCTTGCAGTGCAGTACCCACCGCCCTCCCCCACCTCAGAGATTGGGTTACACTTGTGGTTTGGCAGACGTTACGCCACCTAGCTCCCCGATCCTGGATGGTGTCCAGCGTCGGCACTCAACAGGCCTGGCGTATCATTGGTATATGCTGCCTATCGAACAAACGGCTGTGTTGAAAAACAGAAATCGTAGTGCGCTGCGGTCAGCAGCCGAGTGGCCATATTGGACAGGGTGAGTTCCTGCCGTGTGGGGAGGTTGAGTCAACAGGCTGGAAATATCCTGCAGTTGGTGCTGGCAGTACAACCCCAAGGTTGGAGTAAATCGCTGGAGGGTCTCACGGGGTCCGGCGAGAACCGTTTTTGCCCTAGTTTAGCCACAGCTATTGTTTTGATCAGCGTTCAGCGTTAAGGTCACCCTGAGATAATAAAATATACTATTTTTAATTTTTATCAAATGTTATGTTTATTGTAAATTATTTGTCTGTGCACGTTTATTATTTGCTTTTTAAATTTATAATGTCATTTTTTAAAATCAAAGTCTAAAAATATAATCCCCTTCTCAGATGATGTCAGTCTGACGGTAACCACTCCCCCCATCTGTCAGTCTACTGTGTGTTTGGAAACACCTACTTTTCTTGATCCAATCAATTCCCAGTAGCCAAATAAAGCCACACCCCCTTTTCCTCTGTTTTACTCTGAATTACGCCACAACCAAGTCGTTGGAACTACCTATTTAGGCTGACATAAAAAACTCCCCACAAGCAGTAGGGTGTCTCCTCAAAGCATCTCCACTACAGCGCTTTTGTAGCGCCATGTTGGACCAGCCAAGCTTGTTTTTTTGGTCTTGTTTGTGACTAAGGCACATTTTATTTAGCAGATGCGCTTGTTTTGATCACCTTCTCTGTGGGAATTTAGTTTAAAATCAACATGGAACACCATTAACACACGTTTTGCCTCTGCACCGTGATGTATTTCTGAGTGAGAAAGGACATTCAATGAGAAGCAAATGTAGGACAGGACTTGATTTTGTCCAGTGGGAATTGTTTGGATATAGGGTGGTCTCTCCGTGACAGGTGGCTGGAGGGGAGGAGTTGGTGATGTCAGCTAAAACTAATGTCATTTTAAAAACAGAGCAAGTTGTTATATTTTAAAGAAAGTTACATATTTTTTTCCTACTTTGAATAACATGCACTATTGAATTAAGCATTATATTAGATTGTCTGTGCATGTTTATTATTCGTTTAAATTTATAATGTCATTAAGTGCAGGAACTAAACTTTAATTTTCTTATGTTTATTGTAAGATTTAGGTTTATTATTTATTAGATGTGTGTTGTATTTTTGTTGGTCACCATTCATATCCATTATGCTATATTATACTGTATCATTGTCCTAGATTATATCATCACAGAGATGCTGACCGGAACTTTTCTTGCTTTCTCAGCCTGAAATACCCTTTCGTGGCCTCGTGTTGTTGCAGACGGTGAGAGAGCTGTGGTCCTGGGTTGCTTACTATAGCACCAGTATACGGAAACTGTAAATGTTTGAATTAAACAGCTCTGTGTCCCAGGCGGTGACCTCCTGCTTTGAGCTGGGAAGGTGATAGATTTCTCAGCATAGCTTTGGCTCTGCTCCAGACTGGCACAGTCCCTTATCTCTGTGCCTCAGGCCACTCTGCCTCTAGTTACAGGCTGGAATAACAAAACTGGACTCTCTCACACACACCCTGCAGGGGAGATATGCTTGCTTGCGCACACACACATTCATACAGTATGCCATATGCCCACACATGGACGAGGGCAGCGCAAGCTTATCCCAGCAGAACTCTGGTACACCAGAACCCTGACTCAAGGTGCCTAGAACCACGGTGCTGGTCCGAGCTGCTTGAAGGCAGACCTTTGGAACATAGGCAAGAAATGAGAGAATTGTTTAGTATTGTCAGAGGTCGCTAACTTTTTTCCTTTCACACGTTGCTGCTGAAGAACTGATAAACAATGTTTATTGGTCTGTTTGCAGGCTGTGTGAATATGTTGCTTTGCTTTGTTGTGTTGCGCACTGTAGCCTGGTTCCACAGGATTTCCTCAGTGGTATGCGCAAAACCGCAACTCTAAATTAAAGCACCTATTCCCCTGACTGCATTACAGCTGCGCCGCAGAACTGCTCACCTTTGTGCAGCGAGAGCTGTTAGCGTGGCTTCCTCTGATGTGTGTGTCTGTGTGGAGGGTAACAGGGTTGTGAGTTAAAATGATTCCTAGCCACAAATGCTTAAAAGCATCTATAGTCAACCACATAGTAACTGCATAGAATTGTGCTAAAAACACATAACGGCTTAGCAAAATCTTAGCATCGTGGTGGCAAGTTTAGTGCAGACAAGCACAGCTCATGCTTTTTATATATGAGGTAAAGATCTGGTTTCTGTAGACTGTCCTGCTCTCAAATGTCTGGATTCTCCCTGGCTGCGTAATAAACTCGATTTAGCCCACATTGTTGAGAGCTGTTCTTGAGATATGTCTCAGCAGTCAAGTGAAATCATAATCTTGATTTGAAGAACAGCATTATCAAGTAGTGCTTCAGCGTCATGAGCTCTCTGTGGTTCGAGAGTCTCGCTGTGGTTGGAAGGTCTCGCTGTGAAGAACATGTCTCTGTTAAAGCGACTGAGATCAGAGCTGGGAATTGGCCAGTCTCACCGCTCACAGGGTGAAAGGTCATGCTCTGACTTATTGCAGATAAATGAGCCTTTTCATGTGTTGAACCCTTAGACCAAAACACACACGAGTTCGGAGTCACTTTGAACTGAAGCCTGCGCTTGTAGTGGCCGGTAAAGGAAGCCTTTCCTATCCACATTCCTATACACACATCCTCTCCAATCGGAGACTATATCTCACACGCACACATGCGCACACACACTCACTATCACATTTGAGTGTGAAAGAAACTTGTGACAGGGACTGTTTGTCACACCCAGCACCTCAAATCCTATTATAAGCGTTTGATTGTTTTTCTTTCTTTAAACTAAACAAAAAGAGGGCAGAAGTTTTATTTCCTCGATCCATTATTTTAAATTCTCTGCAGTTTTAAAATGAGGTAGATGGAGATTTTGTGTAGTTGAGTTAGTCGCATGAACTGCTCTGAATCTAAAGCTCTTTCAGGTGTCTTTATGTCCTTTATATTTAAAGGCTTTTATCTCCTGAATCAAACCAAGTCTCTCAGCAGAAAAACCTTAGCAGAAAATGTTTATTTGACAGGAACAAGGCAGAAGAGTTTTTCCAGCTGTGAGGATAAAGCAGCACATTCAGTGTCTTACATGTCTGTACGTTCTAGAGCTTTTTCAAGAAGTCTAGAACTGATGCTATTTTCTTGTTTTCTTTCATTTTTGTCTACTTGCCGTGCCACATATCCAACCTGTAACAGAGAAATAGGAAATAGTAATGTTTTTCCCTGATCACCAAGCTGTATTGGTGGTCATGTGGGGGTGTGTGTTTGCTTATTCAGTCTGGATGTATATATAGAACGCTGTATTAAAGCCCTGGTTGTTTTTTACTCGACGCCGGTTGGTAATAATAGCATGATTTAAAATTATCCTGGCCCATATAACTGTTCTTCAGCAGCAGTAAATTCATTCATGTAGCCATTCATTTAAACACGCAAAATTATGCTCCGTCACGCTCCCAGGCATCTGCTCTTGTTGTTTGTTTGAACATTTTCTTGTTTTGATCACTTATAGAACGGATAGTTCTGACTCTAAATTCTGATTGGACGAGACGTGTCTGGAGCACATTCTACATTAGTACCAATTCTTTGTAATGTGGCAAGTCGCTGTGTTGCTTGGCAACCGTAAACAGAACAGGAATCACATTATTCAGTTTATTCTGATAATTATTAACAATTAAACAAACTCTTTATTAAACATGGTATCATTTAGCACAAGGTGGTTGCTGTTGTTTTCTTTATTTAAAGCAATTTAAAGCAATTTAAACAAGGAAGTCTGTTAAAGGTGCAGTAAACAATTTTTGAGAAATGCTGTTAAAAATTGAAATCAATACTCAAACAAATTTCGTGAATATTTGACAGATGTTTATTGTATGTGTGTTTGGGTCAACAAAACAAGCCCAGTGGAGGCAACAAACAAGTGGATCGGACCAGTCAATTAAAAACCATAACGCTCTCTGAGCCAATCAGCAATGGGGGGCGTATACACCAGTTTTAAGTCGTGCCTGTGTTGCATTGCATGTTTGTTATTTCGAGGGCGGAGAAATTGCGTGCTTGTTGGATATTGATTTCAAATATCAAAGTTTCTCAGAAATCACATACTGCACCTTGAACAGCGTTTTAATAAGAACAGCCCTTACACATGTTAAACTGTAATGCATTGATTTATGAGGCTTCAAACATGACTGAAATATCCATGTTAATTAAGAAGGTAAAAGGCAGACTTACTAGAAGTGCTGGATTACACACTTCAGCACAGAGATACTTCAGCAGGTGTCCCCCTGCAGCTGAAGGTACTTTAGCTCTGTCAGTGACATCAGTGTTAAGGGTTTGTGAATGAGGCTCTTGGGCCATCAACCTGCACAGCCTGGTTGTGATTTTGTGCGACACTCGCAAGAAACCTTGAAATCTGTTAATGAGTCTATTTAGAAACAGTTTGCTCAGAAATATGTAGTCTCTTCATCATTTACTCACCCTTGTGTTGTTTCATACACTCATTACTTTCTTCTGTGGAACACAAAAGGAGAAATTTAGATTTGCATGCGCTGTTATGTACTGACAGAATGTTTATTTTTGGGCGATAATACCCTTCAAGCTACGGAGGAGAAATCTATCTTTTCATTGGATGAAACTGAGTGACAAGCTGTGGGAGTTTAAAACAAGCTTCCCAATAATTGTTTTGTGATAGTAATTTAATTATATCTTACCCATGCTTTTGTATCTCTCTAAAATGACAAAAGCAGGTAGAATGAGATTGAAATTCTGACACATCAGTTTGGGTTCTGAGTTCTGTCTCTTTTTTTACAGAGTTCATCACCAGACCATCATTATCATCATCATCACCAGATTCTTTTGGGGGGTGTTTGGATATCAAAACAGACACCTGCTGGATGACTTGCACCCTGAGCAGACCATGATCTGACGGCCCTACCTGGAGGCCTCATTCTTTCTTTTTTCCTTCCCTTCTTCCTTTTTTATCAGCGGAGGAAGACGGGTGAGCCCAGCTGCCTCAGACAGGTGGCATACGGAGAGAGAGAGACTCTCTCACACACTTCTTTGTACGCAGAGACAAACAGTCGCTGTTCTTGATCCTGTCGGTCGTACTCCTGACAGTATAAATTTTGACCTCTGACCTTAACCACACCCCCAGCCCTGCCCCCAACCCTGCTCGACCAATCACAGCAGCCATGGGGAGGAAAAAGATTCAGATTCAGCGAATTACAGATGAGCGCAACAGACAGGTGAGTACACAGGCAGCCTGTTTAGTTTAGAATAAAACATCTGTGGGTTTTGTGTGCATTATAGTAAACATTTTTTTAAAGCTTTGTTTAGATCAAATCTTGCTAAACATACACTGGAGAAGCTGGAATAGCTTAGTGGCATTTAAGTTAAATTCACTCTAATTAGTTATGATTTTAAGTTGCACCTGTATCAAGTCATTTGCATCTGTAAACAAAAAAACATAAAGCAAAAAAATAAAAGAATGTTTCTCTAATGGATCCAAAATGTGTTTTAAATGTGTTTAGAGGTGAAGTGTATTATTCCGTAGATAGGATTAAATACTTATCTCAGTTTGCCATTTCGAAGCCAGTTTTAAGTCTGCCCCCTCTTAGAGTGTAAAAACAGTGTGTCACTTGCACAATATTGCTGTTTGTTTACCTCAACCAATGATGTGACACTGGAACCGTACTGTTCCGCCATCATAAATGAACACTCCACCTTTAATGAAGCAACTGCCACACCTAAGTGCTGTTAGTGAATGACTCTCTGTGCTTCATTTAAATCGTCCTCCGCTCACCCCATGCTGCAAATGTGCCAACAGGTAAAGCTGTCCCAGCTGTTTTGTAATCTTTCCATCCGTGTTCGAGACATTAGGGAGGCAAATGAGGGCTGTGTGAAATATTTCTGTGGTCACAGCAGTGGTTTGGAGCGGTGCTGATAGGTGTAGTCACTCTGTAAATGAACCAGGTGTTTGTACGCTGCTCCGCTGTGTCAGCTCTTTCCGTCTCAGGTGTGCCTGACTAACCATTTTTCAAATAAACTTACAAAAGTCTGTGTAGTTTGTCTGGCCTACTTTTGAGCCCAATATAATTTTTACTCTGAATGTTCCGGCTCTGCGGATCTTGTCCGTCTGACCTTTTGCCGATTAACAGGCGGCTTGACAATTAAAGAATGCGGGAAGGGACTTGAAATACAGCTTACAGATCAAGCCAGACGTCTTTGCGGCACTGAGATAAAATGCTGCTTCAGTTATGAAACTCCTGCATTAGGGTAGATGTATAAAAGAGCAGGACAAATGCAGATCTCCCATAGAGAGCCGGCAGCAGGTGAGACAGAGCGGTGGAGTCCGTGTACACAGTGAAGTTCAGTAGGTAAGCTTTCGGCCCTGAGGTTAATTGGACAAAGAGAAGGATGGAGAGAAGTCAGGTCACCGCCTGTACCTCTCAACTCTCTTCGGAGTGATGAAGTTTTGTTTTCTCCTGTTGCTATTGGTTACCTGAGATTTCTATTTTTGTTGGCAATTATGTTGCCGGTGTTTATCCTGGTGCCGGTGTAGAGCGAGGAGAAACAACAGCTCAGTGATCATTGAGGTAGAGAATTTTCTTTCAGCTAATGTAGAAGGGCTTTTATATACGGAGATGCGGTCACTGTCTGCTAACATGAGAGCTTTTAAGGTTAAGGAGTCTTGGGTTCGAAAAGAAAACTTTCTTGCTGTGAATGAACTCGGTGCACCTTAGGTGGTACTTGTGGTTGCAGAAAGTAGATAGAAAGAAAAGAGTAAGATCTGAAGAGCAGAATCCGCTCATAGGCTGATCTCAGGTCAGCCTGAAGACGCTGAAATACTATATAATCTTTATCTGTGTCTTTGTCTTGTTGTTCAGTATAAGCAAGACACATATACTTCAGAAACAAAACCAAAGGCCTGAGTTTAGAAGATCCATCTTAAACCTGTAATCTTTAATTTTGGGGGGAATGATTAAAATGATTAAAATGATAAAAAATGAACAAAAATCAGTAAATGACAGATTTAACATGACAGATTTTAGTAACGGTGTATTTTGTCTCGCTTCATTGGTTTTTTTATGTATTTAAGGCCCAATGAAAGTATGTTATGACAATGCACTTCCTGTTTAAATACATGTTTTTCACAAGCCAGTGGGCTTCATCTGTGCATAGCCATGAAACTCATTGCTCGTCTGTTCCAGATGGGGTATAAGACCATATTCTACAGATGGTCTTATCATTTTTTTCCTCATAATCATCCTGGTTTAGTCAGTTTCTCCTGTCCAAGCTCATGTTTCTCTCTCTCTCTGCAGGTGACCTTCACCAAACGGAAGTTTGGTCTGATGAAGAAGGCCTATGAGCTGAGTGTGTTGTGTGACTGCGAGATTGCCCTCATAATTTTCAATCACTCAAACAAGCTCTTCCAGTATGCCAGCACTGACATGGACAAAGTGCTGCTCAAATACACTGAGTACAATGAGCCACACGAGAGCAGGACCAACGCAGACATCATTGAGGTAAAAGGAATGCACCACCCCAAAACTGTTTCCCGCTCTTTCAGCCTGAAGAAAACACATGTGGTTGGTTTGTCACTTTTTTAAGTTTCTGTGGCATGTTACAGAATATAGTGATGATAATACCTTGGCTGCACTCATTTTATTTGCCAAAAATGAACAAAAATCAGTCAACTGAGGAAGTACATGACAGACCAGTGTTCAACAAATGAATAAATGATTTATAATGTGAGCTGTCAGACCTGATTTCCAAGAAATGTCAGTTTGGCTTCATTTCACTTTATCATACATGATGAGAAGGGCGTAAAGTTATGAATTGCAGCTTTAATATATTTAATTGTAAAATGTGAAATACTAAAATATATTGGTAATATTTTACATGGTATAAATTGTGGTGTTATACTATTCCATGGTGCTTCTCATCTAAAAGCTGCAAAATGAGTAAATGTAAGCATAAATTTACTTATTTATTTATACCAAATACCATTTTGTTACAGCAATAACGTGTCTGTTAAAAAATCCCCTTGGAAAACTATTGTGCCTTTTAAAAAGTGGCCGCATAAGTTCACAGTATTGCAGATTGTTCAGGAAATGTCAGGGCTGTGCATAGCTGGAGACAATGTATGTGAGCGACAGAGAGAGGGGGAGAGAGAGAAAGAGAGAGAGAGGGTTTGGGTGTGTTTACAGAGCAACCTGAAGGGTGGTTTAGAGGCTCAGGCGTCTCTGTACGCTATTGGCTGACGGCCTGGTCAATGGTGGCACAGGAGAGCTAAAGACAGCTGTACCCTCAACCTCCTCCTGCCTTTGGCCAGAGAGAAAAAGTGGCTTACACACGCTGCCCATCCGGTGACCGTCCTGTCCAACACAAGATGGCGGCTGTGTGTGTGTGAAGTTTTTTTTTTTTAACACATAAACAATTTAAAAAGTTTATGTTTAAACAAAAAAAGGGTTATAAATGAAATATTTTATTGCTTTTTCTATAGCTTTGTTTGTCAAGTAAGTTGAGATTTATTTAGTTTAAAGGATGTTTAGATGCTTTACTGGAACAAGTGCAGCTTAAGAAAAGTATAATTTGCATTAAAAGAGTGTTTAAGTTAGGTGGTCATTTCCACACAGTGTCATTGGGGTGGGGAATTCTTGTGTGGTGTCAGTGTGTGATAGTGACAAACTGAAGTGTGTGTTTTTCAGACACCCCCAGTGGTGTGTGTGCACGTTTCCTGTTGGGTGCTGCTGCAGAAAGAGAGTGTGTGTTCTTAAGAGAGAGTGCGCGTGTGCATGTGTGTGTGTGTGCGTGAGTGCATGCGCTGTGGTGACAGGGACCATGGCTGCTTTGGGCCACATCAGCTAAAGCCTGACCGGGCTGGTTTGTGTGTGTTGCATGTGCGTGTGTGTGTGTGTGTGTGTGTGTGTGTCTGCATGTGTATGCGTGTGTGTGTAAAGGCTTGGGGCTGTCTCATGTAATATTGAGAGGCAGTGTGACAACAGAGGCAGACCTGCTGCTTGGCCTGAGATCAAGAGACTGCCATCTTTGAGGGCAGTAACATTCTCAATTGACTTCCTGTACTTTAGACCCAATGAGAAACCTATTCCCTCTCCTTAGCATATAGGTCATGTACGACACGAAGCACAGGTGCAGGGATGCTTTCATCTGCTGCTTTGACTTTTGTGTTTCCCAAGCAGAGACAAATGCTCTATTCCAAGCCTGTTGTACTGCCTACATAGGCAGCATTTTTGTCGTAAGTCTCTCTCAGACACAGTTTGTTCCTAAAGGTAGACAACTTAATTATGCTGCCTCCTAAAAATTTTTTAGCCAGAGTCTAAGGGATGATTACATTTTCTAGAGACAATCCCAGAATGCATTGCATAAGGTGAAAAACTATTTAATGGTTAACACAATACATTAATCATTGCTTATTTTACCCAGTATTTTTGTTGTGAAATTTGAATGCTAATAAAAATAACACACCATTAGACTATTGCATCTTTATTAAAATCAATTAGCGTTTGGATTGCTGCTTATGTAAAGTGTTCCAAATCATTTACTTTTGAGGGTTTGTGATTGTTAGGATGCTCCCGATATAGGCAGCGAGGCAGCTTACTAGGTCTTGGAATCAGAGAGAGACAAACAAGAAGAGAATGAAAGAGAAGTGAGAGATTCACTGTGTATAAATCATAAAGTGCCAGCGCACTCAGCTCGCTGCACGCATACACATATTCATGCAAGCATGCTTTCACACTAATGCACGACTGAACAAACGCATATGTACGCACACAGCCTCTCTTTCTTTCTCTCTCTCTCTTTCTCTCTGTCTCTCTCGCTTTGCTCTCATCTCCTCACTCACCCCACGTGCCGTATTGTGTGTGTGTGTGTGTGTGTGTGTGTGTGTGTGTGTGTGTGTGACTATGGGGGCTGCCTGCTTCTGCCAGGGCTTGTTAATCTGCTTGACTGCAGATCCCAATCAGGAGAGAGAGAGGGACAGAAAGAGAGAGACAGAGAGACATAGATAAAGATGTAAAGAAGGAGAATGAAATGGAGATGAAGTGTGGGTGTTTAAAGATGAAGATTCTGTTGAGATTTAGAGAGGGTGAGATTCTGAGGAGGAGCTGAGAAGAGACAGATAAGGTTTGCCCCTTTAAGAATCAGCAAACCTATCAAATTGCTGCATTCGGTCAAGTTCCACCCTACATTATTATACACAGTTTCTCATGGGAAATACATTATATACATTTCACAGACATTTAAAGGGTTGATGCATTTAATAATAGATTCTGATGTCATTTACTCCCCATCAATTACCTTGATGTGAACTTTTAGTGAACTATTCCTTTAATGCATTGCAAATTGATTACTGTATTTAACAACTGCTTTCCTTTGATTCCTGCTAGCCTGTTCATTGCCCATAATTGCCTAAACTAAGAGTATAGGGGCATGACTCCGCCCACTTCCCCTCAGTGTGCTCTTTTCAGTGTAATCCACGTCAACCAGATTCCACCAATTCCCTTAAGACCTGCCCTATCCATGTGTAATCTAAACTCCTTTGACCTCAAACAGCAACTGTACATGGAGACCAGCAGGACACTGCTGTCCCACCATTACAGCTCAGATAACAACTCTGGGAATGCTTTTAATAATGATGCATCTATAAGCCACAGAAGCTGCCCTGTTCATATTCAGAGTGATTTTATCGCTGGAGGTCACCGGGTCATTTTCAGTTGGTCACTAGTAGGCGTTCATGTCACTATATACACTCAACGCTATTGGTGGGCTGCACAACTGGCCATAGCTTCGGAAAATTTGACTGCATATTTTATATTTTTCAGTAAAAGTAAGATGTGATTCTGTTTAGACAAGGCTTCAGTTTTCCTGCAGTTGTAAATGATCATTCTGCAGGGGAAAATGGCTGTGTATAAATTTCAGCGGTGTGTAATATATCATGTCCTGAGCAAGATGAATGATTATTAATACTCACTCAGAATGCTGACAATTTCTGACACGGTTTTCCACTGATAATTTTTATTATATTCTGGCATGTGGGTAGAAAGAAATTATATAGAACAAAAATCAGACACAGAAAAAATAATTTATCCTCATGTCTAGACTCTACTTTAGAATCCCACGGGTCACTGGCACAGTCTCCCATTGGTGGTTGCCACATTGCATCACTCCTCATTTGCATAAAGTTAATCATTTAATAGGTTCTTTGGCACATTCTTGGACACGCCCACAATAGTCACTCTTGTAAATGCAATTATCATCTGTGTCAACAGGGTTTGAAAAGTAGCAAAGTAGGGACAAAAAGCTGATTTTTACAAAGGGACCAGTGCTGTTAGAGCTTCACAATCGAATAAGTGTGAACTTTTAACCTCCTTCTCGCTCTAAAAGATAAAAAAGATATGTTTAGTGGACACCAGCTAAACCCTCTTGATATTGAGTTGATGTAGTTACTCTGTCTTTTTCTCATAGAGCCGCCTCCACTGTGGGCTGAGCCGTGGGCTATCAGCCCAGATCAGCTGCTCAAATGACTCCATTAGCCTCATGTATGAGTTATAGTCAGACTGGCCTGATAATGGCAGACACGCAGCCTTTAAAGGAGGAACAGGGATGTAGGAAGGCGGGGCAGAGGGGCCACTAATCTGTCAGATGAGTGTATCTGGATGCTAGCATGTATGTAAGCAGGCAGCCTGCAGTAAAGCAAGGGCTTTAAACATGTTCTCAGGGGATGGCCGGGGGTTGCAGCAGTCTATGCTTTGCATGGTACAAATGGAAGGTGACATTACAGTCTGCCTGTGTGGACATCAGCACTCACTTGAGCTTCCTGCTACACGCCCAGAAGATAAAGAGCAAGTGTATGTGTGCCGTAACTTATTCCCACCAATATTCAGGTTAGTATAGGTTTTCAAATGGCAGATATTTGTATTTAGCCGCTCCCCCAATTGGCAGCATTTGGTTTCTTCTTGATACATTGGTGGTGGGAGTTTGAAATGAAGACTTGGAATGGAGGCGAATCAAGGACAGAAATGAGTCAGCTGAGTAAGTTGAGGAACGAGAGTGGTACAGGATTAGACAAGGAAAATGAAGAAAGGAGGACTGAAAGATAACAAGGAGATGCAAAATGGTGTTAAACATGTATAATAGTTTAGAAGCTAAAGAGAACAACAGGGATTGAGATGAGGGGAAAAATAAGAGCTGAAGGTTGAGGGGTAAAACTGATGACATAATGTAGAGACATGGAAATGAAAGCCAGAGATGGGGAACATGCAGGAGGAGGGAGGGCAGTTGAAGGGGGAGGGGCCATGGAGAACGAGGTTAGCCAGTCAGAGGCAGCCGAGCTCTGCAGGGGAATCTTCCCTTGGCAACACAAATAAGTACCCGCCCCATAAAGGAGAGACAGCAGGCAGAGAAATACAGGGACAGGTGAACAGATGGAGCAGACTCAGAGACAAGCTGATCAACTGACCCGTGTGTGTGTGTTTAAAAAAGGTGTTTCAAAAGTGGTATGTATGAGCTCTAGCTCTAGGGAGCTTGTGCAAATGCTTGGGATGTAAATATTTTATAGTATTTCATCATATCATCTAAATTTGGTGCTGGCTAAGGCAAGATAATTTCACTTTGGAGGATAAAAAGGGTGAAAAAAAAATCCTACGATAGAAGGAAATGAAATTGTGCATTAGCAGATTGTGGAGAGATTTGCAAAGGCAAGCAGCCTTCCCGATTTATTATTTAACATAAAGAAGAACAAATCAGACTGGTAAAAATGACCACTACAGATCAGTTTGATACATGCGTTGCAAAACTCAGTGTGACCTCTGTGAGAAGGGCAGCAGCAGTGTGAAAATTTGTTTTTTTGTTCAGTCTTGATACTTCCAACAAAGCTACTTACAGAGAAAAGCTTGTTTGCAAAATCTCCTCAAAAGACTCGAGCTGTTTTCAAGCTGAAACAGACAAACTCTCTCTCCTCAGCTTCTCTAACTTCTCTTTAAACACATGGTTGTCTGTGGGCTGTAATTCATCGTATTCCAAGTCACGGTGTAAATCGAATTTAGCCTCTTCACATCCATGTGAAACATTTTGCTGATGTACAGTAAATAAAGTTCATTGTTTATATGTCACACATGACACTGTAGGTTTAATAAGAGAGTTCTACATATCTCCAACTGACGTTTATATTTCTAAGTGTGAAATGTCCTCCTCTCTATTTCTTCTCTTATTCTGAATGCTTTAAGACGTTGAGAAAGAAAGGCTTTAACGGTTGCAACAGTCCAGAACCAGACGGGGACGATTCGATCGACCAGAGTCCGTTACAGGAGGACAAATTCCGCAAGAATGAAGAGCTGGACATCCTCTTCAAACGCTATGGAGTGAGTATACATCTTTACATTATCATTCTAACCTCCCTCCTTCTCTCTCTTTCCATTTTTCCCTCCTGTCCTCTGTCGGAATTAAATGAAGGCTCTAAACAAGAAAGAGCATCGGGATTCCGAGAGCCCAGACCCGGAGGAGCCCTTCTCTCTCACCCCTCACACAGAGGAGAAGTACAAAAAGATAGACGAAGAGTTTGATAAAATGATGCAGAGCTATAGACTTTCAGTGAGTACCCATGTGAAGAGGCCCGCTGACGGCCCGGCAACCAACTCACACAGCCTGCTGTCGGCCCGGCAACCAACTCACACAGCACCTAGCAATTATTTCTCACCCCCTTTCCTGTCCCCACAACCCCTAAATACCCCTTGATTGTGCACTTGGGCAAGGCAAGGGCAGTTAAAGGTGGTGACGTGTGGGCTGTGTTGTTTTAATCCGCAGAATTCTGTTTTTGGAACGTTGGTAAAGCACTGTGGCTGATTTATGGTCGTTTTCAGTCTGCTGTTGTTTGTGTTTTCCGTGACGACTGATGCTTGTATCGCGTTGTATGCCAGGAATAGACTACTGACTCATCTGGGTCCCGTTTCAGCCATTGGTGAAGATGATTTTCATTAAAGCGCTGTCAAGAATGCTTTATGCATGAGCTCTGCATGAGGAATCTCCTCTCAAGAGGAGAAGAAATGGGAACATGTGTCACACTTAACGTATGGTCTGATATAGCCTTAACATTGTTGTGCTTATGTTGTGGACATGACTCAACACGATGTGGGCAGCAAAGTTTGATTACATTATGCATTTGGCAGACCGTTTATTCAAAGTGCCTTTTTATCAGCGGGTTGTTCCTTGGGAATCGAACCCCTGACCTTGGCGTTGGCAGCGCCATGCTCTGCCATTTGGTTAGTACGGCATTCCTCTTCCTTTTGTAATTCTGATGGGAATAGAAGTTAGTTACTTAAAGCAGCTTGTAGAGATGTAAAAAATACTGCATTAAAAAACATAAAACCAATTTATCTAACAAAAAAATGCTATTTTTATAATAAAAAGGCAATATTTAATTGAGAAATACTTTGACATTTCATGCCTCAGTTTTAATTTTATTTCTTAGAATTTAAAATAATAAATACATAACAGTGGTACTTTTTTATGTTAAACTTTTTAAATAACTTTAAACTTTTAAGTGTCTTCAATAGCATATTAGTTTTTGCTGTGGGTTGGTCCATTTCATTGGTTTTGGTAAAATATGGTATCACAATGTCCTGAACAGCCTGCAAAGAATGTTTTGGAAAGATCCTAAAAGCGTTTGGTCATGACTCACGCGATGAAGGGTCTGTTTTCCTCCTGTGTCTCTCACACTCAGGCTGACTGTCCGTTCACAGGCCGCAGCACAAACAGAGGCGTACAGCATCTCTCTCTTTCTCTGCCACATAATCCCAGCACGAGTGCCTGAGGAAGCAAAGCTAAAACTATAATCCCTCTCACTGGGGACACCCAGCACCATGTGTAGCACAAGCTCTACTTAACAGGCCTGAAAATGATCAGTTTGTAATAAGGTTTCAGATATTTCCAACTAACTGTCTGACTTGGCTGTGCCTATAGGCTGGGCTTGTCTTAAGGGAACCTTGTATGTTTTTCCTGATATAGGAGTTAAGAAAGAACATGTATTTTTTATTCTAATGATGCTTTTATTATAAACTCTGACAATAAGTAATTATATCTCTAATTATGTCTATATTTTAATGTCAGTTGAATCTAGTGATAAGATCAGAATTGTGTCTGAGAAACATTACAGGCATTCAGAGAAGGATTAGGCCTCATTACTGTTCATACTGTTTGCTGAACCTCACCACCTGACATTAGCCAATCAGAAGACACTGTGATATGATGTCTGACCAACAGTAGAGACCTAATTTAAACCTGATTGGCCTATAACATTCTTGTGTCTAGACTGAGATTATCTTGAATCAGTTGTTATCTTGAGTTGTTGAAAATACATTCAAAGGCACAAGATTATAGAGTTTTACACTAGATTTGGAGAGTAGCACACTAGATGTCTTCTGATTGTGACTAAAAGGAAATGCGTCTACATATATTCAACTGCTCTGTGATGCTTTCACTAATTTGCCTGGCCTGAGTGCAATGCTGGGAATTAGTTGCTGGCTCAGCCAATAGCATGGAATGCAACATGGATGACTAATGGGCCTTTGCATTCAATACTTTTAGGTTGTAAGAATGTTTTCCCAATTTTTCATTACGTAACAAAAACACTTTAGTAACAAAATGTCATTTTGAAGTCAGTTCTAGAAAGTTATGTCAATGCTTCTGCTTGGTTGAAAGAACATTATTAATATAAAGTTTTTGTATTTGATATATAATTAAAAAACTAGCTCAACTAGTTTCATTGCAAGAATGTTTTCTGATAACTTTGAAGTAAGTTTTGGAGAATGCTCTGAGAATGTTCCCTGTTGACTGGTTAGCTGATGGAGTTGTTTCCCCATCTGAAACCAATTTGTCCAATATTTTTGAACAAGATACCTTATTATATATCAATGCAGATTTTATCTTGGGTTTAAACTGGATTTGGTAGTGTTTCTAATGAGAGTATCACTGGTTGGGTTCTCATTTTCTACATTACATTGGGAGTCTCTTTCAAAACAACTCTTGGAGCCCCATATTGCGGTGGTATATCAACACTGTAGGAGGCTAAAACCCCACTGACAACTCTGTGGGAGTTTAGCGAACATAATCTACGCACTTCAAAATCATTTTTTCCTGAAGCTCAGAAAGAGAGAGATGAGCAGAGGAGAGAGAAGGACAGAGCAACAGCCACTAACTGTCAAACTGGGTCCCAGTCAGAACACAGGAGGCCCATTGCGGCCCACATTCTAATTTTAGAGGCCCTGGTTTTGCTGAGGATCATGGGAAAATGGGTCTCTGTCAGAGCATCTGGACAGTTTGAGTCCAGTATCTGCAGACGCTGGCTAATTACGTTTCAGAAAGCTTAAGAACAAAGATGGCTGACTCAGGAGTTGTCATGAGCACATGACCCTTGTTTAAGACAGCGGAGCCTTCCCCTCTCTGTGTGGGGAGTTTTTCCCAAGGGCCATATTAACAGTTAAAGGGCAACTATCACACACCACAATTGAGTATAATTTTGGCCCACAAAAAACACTGACCTGTACTGTTTTTTTTCCAAATATTGATGCATCAGATTTTAGATGTTGTTTCAGATTTTTGCCAAATGCAAAATAATTTTTTTACCCCCTTTACATTCTGTATCACACTTGTAAAATGCAACTTACAATAGTGGCTTATTTTGTTTCTTAAATTCTCAGAAATTAACTCTGCACCTTAACTTCTCACATGCATCACATGCTCTGCTTTGGAGATGTTTGCACAAGTCACCTGCATGCCATTGTGATCAGAGTGTGATAAGATGCCATTTTAATGCACATGTGGGTGCCCAAGTGCGTGCGGTGACATCACTAACCGGTTCTTCTTTCTCTGTGCTTTCTCAGTCCACAGTGCCACCGCCCACTTTCTCCATGCCAGTCACTGTTCCGGTGTCCAATCAGAGCCCTCTGCCATTCAGCAATCCTAGCAGCCTCGTCACCACTTCCTTCGTCACCTCAACTCTCACAGACCCACGCCTGCTGTCACCACAGCAACCGCAGCTGCAGAGGAACACGGTGTCTCCGGGCCTGCCGCAGAGACCTGCTAGTGCAGGTGAGAGAACATTCTTTAGCAAGTTGTTGGGGCTGGGTACCAGTTAGCATGACAGGAAAGAGGAGGTAGCAACTTGTCGTGTATTTGCGGTTATAATGTCGCCCTGTGGGTGTTGAGTTACCCAGAGCAGCTGTCTCTGAGACAGCTGATTTATGCATAGCTGTAAATCAGAGCGACTGTCAGACCTTTATGGTTTGGAGGGGTTGCATAGTGTACCCATAATTCCATGTCAACCCGGTTCAGCCCAGTTCTGTTTCAGCCCAGGCTTGGACCAGTTTAACCAAAAACTATTTGCACAATTGTGCCAGGTTCAAGCTTGTGAACACATCTCCCAAAAAATAAACATTTACTTGCATCACACGTAAGCACTGTAAAATAGATCTCTAAATCACTTGACCGACTGAACAATTAATAAAAAGCTCAGGGGATTTCACGAAATATCTTCTGTGCACTTTCATACGTGTCACTGACGTAAATTGATACCTGTATGAAATCAGAGACCCTCCCCTTCACAAGTGGTCACCGGAGACTCATTTGGGACACATGTTCATAGCAGGTGTAAGCTGGAATCCGTCTTGGCTAAGCACTTAAAATTTCAGGTCTTAATATGGCATATAAAAGAACTATATTTGGTCTACAACACAAACACTTTGTAAGATTTGTATTTGACTTTGGGTCAGGATTTAATGTCTGTAATCTAGACTCACAGTTTCAGCCATGCTGTAAGTTATTCTGTCCTTTGTCCAGGTGCTCTGCTGGGAGGTGACCTCAACAATTCAAACGGAGCGTGTCCGAGCCCCGTGGGTAAGTCTGTTTTCTCCAGCTTGACGGCGCCAATAACACCTCTTGATTTTCACCAAACATTCTGAATAATGCATTAGTCTGAGTCAAACGGGCTAAAATCGAAGAGCACACAAAAGACCTGCGGAGTGGAGCCAGTTTTTTTCAATCTTATTTCTTTAAGATCCTGTCTGATCCGGCTTTTAAATCTGAGAATGGAAGTAACACCATGAAGTCACAAGAATCTGAAAATGAGTGATCTGTAGAGATTTGTAGATGGCAGTTTAGCTAACAGTTGGACATCCACTGTACCCTCACACACCTGTTTGCTTATGACAGCTGAGGCTCACGCTGTGAGCATGTCTGTAAACGCTCTCAAGGGGCCATTGGCCATGAGTGACATAAATGTTATGTGTCAACACCATCATTTTCCTACTCTCTCCATCCATTTCTATATCTCTCTCTTTTTCTCTTCTCTGTTACATTTCTGAGCCCTTTATATTTGTTCTTTGTTTTTTTGTATTTTGGCATTCTATGGCATGGGCTGCCCCCCTCAAACCTCTTTGTTTAATCCCTGTCACACAGCTCCCTGTTTTTCCAGTCATTCCCGACATTCCCTGACAGCTAAAGGTTCTGATGTTCAAATCACATGAGTCCTGGAAATTTTACATTTCCATGTTGTTGCAGCCATTTTTTTCTTCTGTAAAACAAAATGAGACATTTGACAGAAAGCTGTTCTTTTCTTGGCAGTGGAACTAAGCGGTGATTTGCAATGACAAGCTCACACAGAGCCATTGTATGGTTTTAGAAGAATTGGAATATTGCATGAAGTGTATGGACCACTTATATGAGGCTTATTTTGTCTTTAATGGTGCTTAATGGTTTGATTTGCCGTCCACTTTCACTGCATGGAATAGAAACATTTCCACCCTTAAAAAGAAAATGAAAAGTGACCTCTTACTGGAAAGCTCCTGTTGTGGTTTCTTGGAAAAGGAAAACTGTTCTTTGTGAACGTAGAGAGTGAATGAAACTTCTTCAGCTTTTAACAAACTGCTTTTGCCTGTCCATTACCGGTCTTCGTTTCTCATTTTCTCTCTCTCCCTCCATCCATTGCCCCTCCCTTCCCTCCATTCTCAGCTGTTGCTCGCGGAATGTCAGCATTGACGTCGCAGCATTCCTACCATTCCCATGAGAGAGAGAGAGAGGGAGCGAGAGACAGAGAGAGAAAGCCAGTGAGACCTTTGAAGCAGAGATTAATAGAGACCAGAGTCATACAACCAACACTCACAGCACATTTGTTTACCAACACAACAAACAAACACATTATTTCTTATACATATGTAATCCTATCCACTATATTTACCAGCATGTTCCCTGACACAAGTGTGTAGATCATATATAAGCATGTTTATACACACGTTTTTTCACAAAAACCCCCTCCCTCCAAAAATGAGACAGAACCTAAAGTTGTGTTTCCTGAGACACAGAACAGCTGAGCATGTATCTTCTCTTCTGCCAAAGAATTGCAGCTCCCTTTGCAATCTCTTTCCATTCAGCCCCGCTGACGCAGACACACACGGCTCACGGTGCGATACTCAGTTGTTGTTGCCTTGTAACAGGAGCTTGGATAGGATAAAATATTAAACTGGAAAGTCTCCCTGCAGTTTGAAGCTCATAAATGAGTCATTAGCTAAGTTTGCATGCTACTTTTGATAGACTTTTAAATGTCGTTTTAAAGCTGGAATCTATAACTTTTGCCTCTCTACTGCCATCTCTGGTTGAAACATTAAATGACAGGGTGCATTTCATTTTTCAAGTCAAATGAAGCCAACCTGTAATTTCCCAGGATATTGGACCAACAGCTCATAAATCATTATTATAACTTACATTAGAGGAAAAGCTAAGGAGATTGTGTTGAACACTGATTAGCCATGTACTTGTTCAATAACTGATTTTTGTTCATTTTTAGCCCAAAAGGAAATGAATTGCAGCCTTATTTAGCAAAGTTACTTGTTTTTAGCTGTTAACTTATTACTTCTTTTAGTTTTTAAAATGTCAATATACAGTTTACAATTTCTAGCATAAATGTTTGGAATATTTCATTTCAGCTGAGGCATCAGTATGTTGCCATAACAGTAACGAGAGAGGATGTGTTATTCAATTCCAGAATTTGGGAAAACATCTGAAAATCTTCTCTCTCTCTGTTTCTGTGGTAATTCTCTAAACCATTGATCGCACACGATTGCCTTCCTATGAAAACGCAGATCAGATCAAGCATTGCAGGTACTGCGGCGTCATGCGCAAAATGGAGCAAAATATTTCCACAACAAGGCTTGGAAAAGAGTTGAGTGACAGGATGAATGTGTGTCATACTGATCCCAGTCCAGTGTGTTTGTGCGTCTGCTTGCGTGTGTTACGTTTCCTCTCGCGCAGGAATGCGGTTCTCCAAGCCATAGAACCGGTTGCTTTTAATCCTCCAATTACAACACAATACAGTTGTAATCCCACAAAAACACAGGATTTGGTTTGCAACACAAAGTGTTAGAAAACACATCTGCCAGAGTGCGGGAGAACCTAATAGGATTATTTTCCCTGGTGGCCAATTATTGTGTTTTTTCCCCATCAACACAATTTTTTGAAAACAGTGTGATTGCATTTATATACATTTGTGATTGTTTAAATGCATTGCCAGCTTTGTGTTGACCTCTCCCTCACTTTTCCTCTATCTGTAGCCAATGGTTACATCAGTGCCAGGGCCTCCCCAGGACTCCTTTCAGTCTCCAACGGCAACAGCATGGGGAAAGTAGTTCCGGCTAAATCTCCCCCTCCACCCAGTGTTCAGATGGTGAACAGTCGCAAGCCGGACCTCCGGGTCATCACCTCTCAAAGCAGCAAAGGCCTCATGCAGCTGGTGAGCATCTTTAGAAGCCCGACTGGGCCAAAATATATTTTAATCCCAAATCTGTGTCATAATTATAGCATAATGACAATATGTCATAGTCAAAGGTTAAATTGCTTCTTTCAAAAATGAGGCTCTATAATTCATCTGCAATTTGTACTTGGACTGTATGTATGGTGGAGAGTCTCAGAGGAGGATACATTCAGATATATTAGGCTGCATTCAGAATGAACTGCCCTATTTCTCTATGCTGGGATTCAGCCTTTGTCATTGGAATCCTACACACTTATGAGAGACTCAGATTATCTGATTTATACACTGCTGTGTGTGTTTGTGTGTTAATGTTTGTGTGTTAATGTTTGTGTGTTAATGTTTGTGTGTTAATGT
>JBAJNP010000385.1:0-16844 GCA_036877545.1 Yasuhikotakia modesta | reverse complement strand
AGAGAGAGAGAGAGAGAGAGAGAGAGAGAGAGAGAGACCTTATTTTACACCTTGTATTAAGATCCATCTCAGGTGTTTGGTAAGAGTACTAAATGCAGGTGTAAACGGGGTCCAAAGTGTAACCACATCAGATTTTTGGTGGTTCCCACTTAAGACTTTTCTTGTTTCTGGCCTGACAGACTGATGAAGAGCTGGAGTTGGTGAGTGAGGTGAATACAGCTCAATTCTTTTGCCTGTTGTGCTGTGATTGTGAATAATATGACAACGTTTGATGAATAATATGACAACGTTTGATGAAAGTTTGGTCTTCATTTAGTGCTATGAACATGTTTGTTTGCTGAATGTTTCACTTCATTTTCTTTCACAACACATTTACCCAGCCAGCAGAGACATTACATCTGCAGCTATAACTCATTTCAGTGGCATTGTGCGTCTACCCATTAGATTGTATTGATTGTGGTTAAACAAGTATTTACAGAATGTTCCTCCATTGGACTGAAGTAGAAAGTGTTTTGGATACATGATGTTATTGGTGGTCACTGAGTTAAAGGCGCATTCTTTGTTTCCAGTTGCTGCCTGATTATTGTGTGCAGTATTAAATGAATCTACACTCTTGCTATCTCAGACACACATACAAACATACACACACACACACACAGACACGCACACAAAATCACACACACACTCTTAAGGCAAAATGCACATATGCATGGGTTGATATCATATGAGTCAGACACATTGGATCAGAGAGAGAGCATTGGAGCAGAAACTCTCACTCCACAGATCAATTTGTCTGTCTCACTTTGTATTTTCTAATGATTGTTGTCCGATGCATTAAAAGTCGGGTTGGCAAACTTTTCCAAAAACATTATTTGTTATGCTGGTTAAAAGTCTCTTCACATTCTGACACCGATTAAAGTGGTCAAAATATTTTTGTCTATCATCTATAGAAGGATCTGGACTATGAAAATGTTCATCCAATCATTGCATTCTGTCTGAATGCAATGATTGGATGTCCTACTTGCCTGTCATACCTCGTACTGTGTTCTCAGGGAGAACTAGCATGCTATTGCTAGCCTCTCTAAAATAGCCTACCCTACTTTTAAGAGTATTGCATGTACGTTTAGATATAAGAATGTAAATACTTCACCCATCATCTTTGCATTCGGACCTGTGTGTGAATGCATGCACAGTGCAAACCAGTGTCTGATAACTGCTGAATAATGAGAGTGACTCAACTAAAGCGATTAGTTTTAAATAACATCTTTAAAACCAATTTAATACAAATGTTTGACACCGGTTTGCCCTGCAGACACATTACATATTCTGTTACTGTGTGTTTTGTAATTTCACCTTATTTTCCAATAGAAATATTTAAACATCCTTAAAACTAGATAAACTGCCCTGAGAAGCATTATTTACTGTAGGATAACAATATGTGGTATTCAGAGAACATATCCTACGGGGAGGAAGTTCACCCAAAAATATGTTGTCTGGTCCAGAAAATAGAAAATATTTTTAATGGACTTAAATTCTTAAGCTTGTAGTGTTGTGTTGCTGCTTATTGTTCCTTTGTAAACCTTGTACGTTTACCTCATGTACTTCTCACTCATTTGTGTCTCTGTGTGTCGCTCTCTGATTTTCCAGAGTGCTCAACGGTTAGGCGCCTCACAAGTGACCCAGCCTCTTACCACTCCGGTGGTTTCTGTGGCAACACCGAGCCTCCTGACTCCATTCTCCATGCCAACCGCCTACAGCACAGGTGAAAGTGACATCATAGTCAAAAGCCGAGACATTCGCCACCTCGCAGGCTAGCACACACTCAAGAGAAATTTATTTCTGTTGTATATATATTCATGCCTAACAAAAAGCGACAGTGCTTACAGTTCCAGTTTTTGAGCTTAAAGAAGGTCATTGTCAGTTTATTGTTCTGTTCCCCCAATTCTTTTTCATTCTTTCACAAACTGCCTATTTCTCTCTCTATTTTACGCCTTTTGTGTTGAGGCTAAATTTATATGTCATTTGTTTTGAATATGAAAGGAAACAATAAATGAATATAAATGTCAAATTAGCATAACTATAGGAATCCGAGGCTGTGAAAAGAAAAAAGGGGATTTCTGAATGTTTTAAATTCATGAAATAAACATTTACATGTTGTGCTTTGTTTTCATGCAGACTACCAGCTAACAAGTGCAGATCTCACAGCCCTCCAGGCCTTTACGCCATCGGGTGCACTGTTGCC
This sequence comes from Yasuhikotakia modesta, assembly GCA_036877545.1. Classification (NCBI taxonomy): domain Eukaryota; kingdom Metazoa; phylum Chordata; class Actinopteri; order Cypriniformes; family Botiidae; genus Yasuhikotakia; species Yasuhikotakia modesta. The sequence continues at coordinate 14,602 of JBAJNP010000385.1, read as the reverse complement.
AAGCAACATGACCACTTGGCAACAGCAGCAGCCATCCGTGTCCCAGCAACCACAGCAGCAGCCAACTGTATCCCAGCAACAGCCTCAGCAGCAGCAACAACAACAACCACAGCAGCTAACTCTGGCCTCCCTCAGTAACCTTGTGTACGTATTATGTATTTCTCAAACTACCCCTCTTTCTTCACTCTCACGCTCTTTCTCTGTCCTCTCATACTTACACCTGCACATGGTACACACAGTTCTTTAATAACCACATGTGGATGGTGTGAGCCCACATACACCACATCCACTTCCTGTTTCTGTTTGCAGTGTAGAGATGATTTTGTTTAAAAGAGTCTATCTAGTTGTTTAACAAATCTTGGTCTACAATGAAAGGTCGACAAACCAAATTGTGCGAGTTTGGTAATTCTAGTAATCTTTTTACACTATTTATCTTTAAATCTGACTAGACAAGGTTTCGCATAAGTCTCCGATTCCTTATACATTCTAGCATCATGTTTGTTTCGGAATCTGCAATCTGTATGAAACTTTCAGTTCAGTTGCATTTTTAGCTACATATCTAGTTGCTTTCCTATACAAACATTTTTGGGCATGTTTGTTTCAGATGGCCTCGTTTGTACATTTTTTACATTATTAATCAGCAATTCTACACTCCCAAGTGTTTAACCTTTTATTTACACCTTCCTGATCGTGTTGCAGTTAGTGTTCCTGCGGTGTGTTATCAGCTTTGTGATTTAATTTTAGAATCCCTAGTTTAGTGAGTAGTGTATCCCCCCAGCTAACAGAAAACATTTCAAGAACGTTGGCTTTTATTCTATAAAAGTTCTTTCAAAGTTATCAAAAGCGGCCTTGCAACACTCTTCATAGAACATGTTTTTAACTTTATTTATCAAATATATCAAAGCATTATTCCTGAAGGAAGCATTTTTTTTTAAATTGCACAATGAAATTTTTGAAAAACTCTTCTTAGAACTTTCAAAATAACATTTTCAACATTTGTTAAATAACACTGTCTAATGGAAATGTTATTAGGAATATTGTTAGCCAGGTTAGCGTCTTCATGTTCTCCCTCAGAGATTGACCTAAATAATTCTCTCTGTCTCTCCATCTCTTTCTCTCTCTCCTTCTCATTTACTCTCTGTGGGGGATAAACACTAAGGTGTTCTCGCCTGGCTGTAATTTCTGCCATCAGCAGGTTTAGCACTGTGTTATGGTCTCATTAGTGTGGCTATTTGTTAATGGGGTGGGGGCCTCTTTGGTTAATGCTGAGTAGAGATTTGTTGATTTGGAGCAGGTTTAACCTGCCGTGTGTGCTTTCTCCCATTTGTTTACAGCATGTGGGGCTCAGACAAACAGAACGGAGAGATGGCTCACTGCATCTCTGGTCTGGCCGCTAATCTCAGGTGAATAGAGCCCTGTGGGCACAACGTGTCAGCCAATCAAACTGTGGACTCTCTTTGTTAGCCAATCATATTCCGTGGGTTCTTTGTGTCAGCCTATTATGCGCTGGAGTCCTGTCTGTCACCTGCCGTGGCCTAGTTGTCATGGTTACCGTCTCGGACCACATACGAAACCGTGTGCACATTTGTCAACTCACACTTTACCATCTTATCAGTGTCTATTTGTTCATTCCAAATTTAGCATCAGTGTGTTGTTTTAATGTGTCTATTTATATATTTATTGTCTCTTATTTTTTGTGTCCTGTGGTTGACAAACAAATTTAGGGGAGCTTTCAATTGTTTCCTATGAATATAGAACATTAGCATGGAAAAAAACGCAGGTACAGATTGGGATTCAAAAATAGGACAGACGTCTCCATCATGTCCTCCTAATTGGGTCAGAACTCTCCTGGTTGGTCCATCCGCATGTAACCTCCGGCCTGACCACAGGTTGATCACACCAGCCTGTCCTGCTCTGAATTGCCTGTAGCATCACACATTACATAATTCAACCTGTTTTTAGTAGCAGAAGGTCATTTTTGAGGCAGTTTTTGAGATACTGTAGATCTATATATATTGATCTTTTGATTGACAGCAATACACTATTAAATATTGCATATCCACTATATCCACTATATATACAGATAATGTACTATTCATGTTTAGTATATGTAGAGATATTGTTTAATAAAATTGTATGTATTGACCATTGCTGTCTTAAACAATTGAGCTGATTTAAAGCTTTAAAATGTAAAGCTTGTACATGCATTTATTTCTAGATGTTGGCAAATGCCATTCATAAAATATTTGCACATAATTATAGATCACTTTGGTTAGTGTCTGTTTAAGAACATAGCTGAACAACTCATGAATATTCATTTTACTAAACCTTTGCTAAGGCAAAGCTGTCCTAAAAACTTGCGTCCCATCATTTTAAACAAAAAATCGCTTTGTCACAACTGTTTTGCCTCTAGTGCACCGGTTCACCAAATAATTCTCTCTTTAGCAAACCCCAGATAACATTATACTTTATTATCTTCCATTGAAAATGAGTCATAACTCAACCGTGTTGTCTGTATCAATCAACTGTCATTTCTGTTTTGTACCTCAAGGGGGTGTAGTGTAGTTTAATATCATTCAAACGTTTTATATACTCCAGGCCCAAAGAAGACCACGTCAATACAGATCAGCTATAAGTAAATTCAATATATACTGGTATCTATATATATGTATAGACAGTGTTTTTATGCACACAGTAAAGGCTACATTCCTAGCATCAGCCGCCGAGGTGATTTCATTGTTTAGTTATGTCCATTTGCTCTGACACCAGCTGCTGCTTTCTGTATCCATACACAGTGAAATGAATTTCCTGCTCGTTATGCTGGGGGAACCTGTCATTACATCTCACTGTGGCCCGGCTCCCTGTTACTTCTAATTTATATGCTAATAATGCCATGAGAGCTCCCTGCTGTCTTCTGTTCTCATGTCATCAAGTCATTTCTGTTGCGTCGTGCCTCTGTGAGCTTTAAAACCAGTGTGGTCAGTCAGTCTTCTGGCCAGGCCTTGTGCTGTAGATGGAGTGAGGAGTCACTCTTTCTGCTGTGCATTAAAGTGGAATATGTACTTTGACCAGTTTATAAACTGGTTTGTACATTATGAGGTCCAAAAGTCTAAGGCCACTATTGAAATGCTTTTCAATGTCTAATTAATTAATAATTGATTTACTAAATTATTGTTACATGATTTTTTGGGGTATATTCCTCTGTTGCATTAATCACAGCATGTATTCAAGCTGGTATGGACTGGACAAAACATTCATCACAGCATGAATTAAATTCCCAAAGATTTGAGAAAATTTAGCCATGAAGCCATGATGTTAACATGGTTAACCTGACCAGTACAAACATGTTAACATGGTTAACCTGAACTGTACAAACATGTTAACATGGTTAACCTGAACTGTACAAACATGTTAACATGGTTAACCTGACCTGTACGAACATGTTAACATGTTAGCATGTTGGTGTCGCACACATGCTAAAATGTAATAGTTAAATTTAATGATTAAAATATTGTATTTAATAAAAAGTATTTAATTCTAAATATTAGTTAGTTGATTTAAATGTTAGTGCAGTGATTTAGTGCAGTTAAAATGCATCCCAAATTTACAATCTGGTCTCAGGTTGCATTTACATTAATCAGAAAAAATGTAAAGTGAATTGAAATTATATACTTACTCAAAAAATATACTTACCTAAAGTGATCTGGATTAATTTAGATGTAGCTCACACTTTTGGACCCTGTTTATGTTCATATCTAGCCCCTCAGCATACTTGCATTATGCTGGTATTAGACACGTCTATTATTTCTGATGTTGATGAGCCGGTGCAGTTATGAATGTGTTTGTGAGATGATGTTAATTACAGTAGATGCTAGAATGGGGTGCCTGTCTCTCTCTCTGCAGTGTGACCTCTCAGGGCAGCTTACTGTTGGGCAGGGAGGAAGGGATCAGCTGGTACTGTATCTAGCTTGACCTCTCTTTGTCTGTCTTTGTTTGTTGTTCATATATACGCTAAAGCCCTTATTGCTCGCTCCCTCTCTTTCTCTGTCTAGCTCTGGCTCTAGCTCTCTCTATCAGTCTTGGGCTGTTTGGCTGTAAGAAGCTAGGCTTTGTCTTTGTCAGTGATTTTCCGAGTCGGGCTTTGTTATTGTTTTGCACCAGAACAGACTGAAACAGCACCAGCATCAATCAACCTGTACACAAGTTCACAAGACCAAACTCTCCATAATTCATTTCCCACTTTCTCGCTGCCCAAACTCACTTTCCCTTTATTTGGGTTTTATTTATTTCTTCTTTTCTACTTTCTTTTCCCTCTTCCGTTTCCTTACACCTCAGTTTCCTGCTCATTTCAGTCCTTATTGTCTTCATTTCCTTTTCCTGTTTCTGCCTTTTCCTCATTTTTCATTTTCTGCATTCCATTTCCTTTTCTGTTTCCTTCCTGTTTATCTTACCCTTCCTTTATTTATCTAATTTCCTTCCCTTTCTTTTTTCTTTTCCTTCATTTCTAAAAGTCATTTTAGCACTTTAAACTACTCACAACAAATATTATACCAACTCATACAGTAGGATTTTGTTGCCTAAACACAAATACAAAAACACTGCAACTGAGGGTCTGTGGCATGTTGTGTTGTGTTAGCGGAGGCTGGCCGGGTTGTGATTGCATGGCTATCAGGACGAAAATACAGTGACATTCACAACTTTATATGTCTGGCTTCTGTGCGTTTTATAGCTGCTTTGTTGTACTGTTGAAATCTTTTATTTGTATTTGAAATGTGGCTGTTCAGTGGGATTGAAATATAAAGTCAGCTGTGGATGATGCTGCTGTTTGTTTAATTTAAACAGTTAATGGATTATGTCACACATCAGGTGTCAGTAGTGATTGTGGTGTCAATTCTCTGTCCACTATAGGCCAGTGGGAACGATTCCTCACGGAGCTACACTGACGGTTAACACCAACCCCTGCGTCAGCATCAAATCCGAGCCGGTGTCTCCTAATCGAGATCGATGCACCCCCAGTTCCACCGCTGGTGCTGCAGGCGGCCTATCAGGCCTCACCGTGACCCAGTATCCGGCCTCGCTGCGCCTGGAGCCCACCGGGCGCTCTCCGGTCGACAGCATCAGCAGCAACGGCAGCTCTTACGAGGGCAGCGACCGGGACGACACCGGGCAGCCACGGCCTCCCGATTTCAGCTCACCTGGTCTTGGCCTCCTACGAACCTCCGGAGACCAGCCGGCCCAGCAGGAGCAGCAGGAGTCGGCCAATGTCAAACGCATGAGACTGGACACCTGGGTCACATAAACCCTGAAGGAGAAAGAGAGTTACAGTCTCTCACACATATACACACATACACAAAAACACACCCCTAGTGGCTCTGCTTTCAGCAGCGAATCTCAGTCCGCACTTAGACATATGCATGCGCCTGTATTTCTCTCTGTCTCTCTCTCTTCCTGTCTTTCTCTCTGTCTCACTCTCAAACACACTCATATTTACTGGTGTGTGTATATATTTATATAAAATATGCATTTGTGCTCTCACACACACGCACACAAGATGTCCTCTTACACAGAGTTGCCAATCCAGGTGTAATGAACGTTAATGTATGTGAAGTATTGGAGCAGACAGAAGGGCTTCTGGTCGCGTCTCTGATCTTCTAGTTGCTAGTTTCAGATCTTCCCCTGCTAGTTTCAGAATGATGGCACAGGAAGGCAGACCGAATTTGAAATATTACAGGCCTTACTGCCAGCCCCCCTCACTCTACATGTCCTCTGCCATCAAGGGTTAGCAGCAGAGATCTGCTGAAGAGATCGAGTAAACAGCAACTGCTCATTTTGTTGTATAGACACGCCTGTTAATCTGGTTTTCAGATCTTGTGTTGATTTTTTTTTTTTGGTTTGTTTTTGTTGAATTTATCTTTTCAATTGACTTTCTCTCTTGCGTTCTTCATCCGTTTTTCAGCAGCTGCCTTTAGAATAGTTTTTATCATAATGATGAATATTTACTTTGTTTATCGAACTGTGCAAAAACTAAGCGGTGTGTGTGTGTGTGTCAGCTGTGAGACAGAGGTGATTGTTCACTTAATTGCTAAACACAACTCAGCCAAAAACTTCACTCAGTCATACTCTGTTTGTTATACGTGATCTATTATCACAGTCTTGCACTGGTCCTCCTGCTTGCAAGGTTTGGGGCGTGTGTTCTGCAGCCCCACACAGACGCCTGGACTGTAGATGTGATGTGACTGATGAGTGTGTAGCTCTATCTATCTATTCTGCAGGACTGTTATCAGCCTGCGTTGGGTTATTGAGTGTGTAATTATTGTTCAACGTTGCTGTGGGTTTATGAGAGCAACGGTCTAGCACATTATGCTATATTTATTATTTGTGACTGGCTGGATAATTCGGAAAATTTGTGAACTTTCCTGGGACAATTATGCTTGATTATTGATTCCAGGAAACAGACAAAAAAAGGACAAAGCTGAGTTTTTTTTAACTCAGGGTGACATGTTTTTAGACGTTGGAGGTTGTGTAGATAAAACATTTATCTCTGCGTTTCGGTTTAAGTTTATGTCAAACCTGGGATTCTGGCTGTGGAGCCCTTGTAGCGGTGTGTGTGTGTGTGTGTGTATGTGTGTGACGAGAAAGTAGAGGTAAGATTGTACATAGCGATGTATGTTCACATATATTTTGCTGGGTCTTTCTGAAGCAGCGCTGTTATCTCAGTGGAACCGTCTCTGTTAGCCTCTACCTGTAAATAAATTGTATTGTGTTGTAAACTAGCAAAGGTGGAGAGGCAGAAGAAGGGAAGATTTGACTGTTTTTAGCGTGACTTTTGTCGTTTTTACTCTGATGGTGCGCACTTTAAAATATTCCCCCCCTCGTCCGCTCACACAACTTTAAACACAAAATTTTCCGGGAGGAATTTCAGGACTGCTCCTGGATAATAGACACATTTCCTTCATGTTATCATTGACACGATCATACTTTGATTGATTAACTGGTTAGTCCCATTATCTTTAACCAACCGTCCCATCTTCTAACATGAATTTTCCTGAGAGATTCCCAGACAGCTCGGAAGGGACTAAAAACCTCCCTGTAAATAACAAGATGTTAAATAGCATTCAGGGAAGGATGTTAAATTTTTGTGAGATCATGTCTTATATTGCACTTGACATGTTTAACCATAAACAATATTTAAAAAGTCACGTTTTGTAAAAAAAAAAAATAAGATGAACAAAATAGAATGTTGTATTGAACTCTAGATTAGGCTTTACACGTGTTGCATATGTGACAATTCTGTACACAAATTGTTTTCTGTGCATTAGTGTATTTTTGAAGTGACTAAGATGAAGGATGTTTCCATGGCGATTATAAAAATATGACCTGGTGATCACAGTTAAATTCTGTGAGGGAAGTCCTATATACTGCAGAAGTGAAATGGGGTTAAAATGATTTCAGATACATTGTGTTTTCCTTTAATCCCTGGAAACTGACTTCTAAGTGTTAAAATGTTAATTTTTAAGCTAGCAAGAAAATCTTTTTCCTCAAAAAGTTGAGACTTAACTGTCTGTTATTGGCTTCTCTACCTCACAACCTCCTTTCATCCTTTCTAAACCTTTTTTTCACTCCCCCCACTCACAGAGGAAAACAGAAGCCATTTCATTTCACCTCTACTGGTGACCCACCTTGGTTAATCCAGATTCCATGCATACACACTCATACACACACACACACAATGGATACAGTACCAATTTGGGAGTCCGTAAGTCTCAGAGAGTTAAAGTTGGAGTGAGAATATCCACCTTTAATGGCTGCACTCATGTTCTGTTCAGATCTGGACACAACAGAACTCTTATCCGGCTCCCCTGGCTGTGGTTCTAGTGCTACTGGGCGGATATATTCTAGAACCCTATCATAGCACCTCTGCAAAGCATCTATTGACTTATAGACTGTTGTGTGCTGAGCTTTGAACAAATGCAGTAATTTCAAAGTACGATTAAGGAAACTTGAAGCTGTTGGCTGTAAAGCAATGCGCCTAAGCCCACGGATGATCTTACTGCTATGTTAGGCCAGGCTGGTGCCTCTGAGTGCTGGCTGTGTTGATTTAAGACTAAGACGATGTTCATAAAGCTCTCGCAAGGACCTCATGATAATATTAGGAATCTGAGTAATTAAAGAAAAGACAATCGTCCGGTGAATCGTTAACTTTGGCCCCTGTATTCCCTTTGTACGATGTCTAGAAATTCTCACATACTTTTTTCTTGTGTTAATTTGTGCTGGTGACAGTTTTAATGTCTGTTTTTATTATAATTGTTTGATAATTATCATTACCATTATGAGTTTCATCACGGATGGTAATAATGATACATTTAGAGAGACAGTTTTTATTTTCTGCAGTTTTTGTGTAGGTTAGGCATCCTATTTTATTTTTATTTTATTATATATGAATATTATATAAATATATATTTTCTTTTTTGTTTTTGTTCTTTTCTTCAAAGGGTTGTTACTAATATTGCACGGTTTATTAAGTTAAAACAGTAGTAATATTAGTACTTTGCTAATTGAGGGAAGCGATAAAACAGGTTCGATAGAATGACCAGTTCAATGCTGCAATTTTTAGTCAATTGTACAATAGTATCTACACATAGTTAAGGTGGGATTTCCACATGTTTAATTTATTCTGATCAGACACAATGCATGGGCGTCAGACAAGCAAAGAATGAGACATATTATAAATAAACTGAAGTGTAATTTCAATAAGAGTATACAATACACAAAAATAGAATAGAAATTGAAGAAAAAAAGTTTAAAAAAGAAAAATTATAGCTAATATATTGTGTTCGGCTAGTCTGCTTCGAGTTTTGTTGTAAAAAAAGTAAAAAGACAAAAAAATAAAAAAAATTCTGTTGTTTTCGGAGAATGATATACAATTTGTGTATATTTTCATAAACAAAGTATGCACTGATATGTTATTACAAATTCTATACTGCTTTTACAAAAGAGTGTTTGTTATTGTACCAAAGTATCCATTGTCCTTTATGACCCTCCCCTTTTGCGTATGTTTTATTGTATTTTATATATTAAATAGACAAGTTGACCTACACAGAAGTACGAGTCTGTCTATTATTAGGTTTTTATAAAAGAATGGATGTGGTTATTACAATAGCATTTTAAGTGCCTGCAGTTGTTATATGGAATTTCACATTGTGTATAACCTTGACAATCTTGCCTGAACTGTAAGGTGTTTTTATTATCTTGCCGCTAGATGTCAGCATTGTATTTGTCTGCTTTTAGCTGCAACACTTTTTTAGCTGCAACACTTTTTTAGCTGCAACACTTTTTTAGCTGCAACACTTTTTTAGCTGCAACACTTTTTTTACCGGCTTTTAGCTGCAACAATTTAGAATTACGGTAATTTACCGTCTTTTTCTTTTATACCAGTTTCAGAATTTCGTGCTTATTTAGACAAAATATTTATGTAAACCTCCCAAAAATCTTTATGACATTAAACTTGGGTCTAAAAAATGTGATCTGCTTATGCATATGCATTACCTCATACTGGAGTTACCAGTTGTTACTGGTACTGAAAACCGCACATAGTTTAGCAACAGATCACGGTGATTCAGTGTTTTAAATACGTGTTCTTCTGGTGGTGGGGGCATCCAATTGATCTTACATGCTGCTCATCTGACCACAGTGTCAGCTGAGTTTGTCAGTTGCTGGCTGGTGCAACCACTGAGCTTCTGTTTGTAACAGGTCTCCACTTGAAGCTCTTTTCCTAACACACTGTGACACATGGACCATTCAATCCTACAGGCCCCATACAGCTCAGCTGAAACACTATTAGACAGTGTAAGTATGCTTCATTTGGCCATTAGAAAACAGATGTATTATTTATTTAAGTAGTTATGCTCAGAAATACTAATGCTGAGAAAGTAACCAGTTGAATGTCTTAAACCGATCTCATTAGTTTCCAAGAATATAGCATAGTTGACACAAGAATATATGCCTTTTCAATTCAGCACTGACAGAAAAACTACTGCTATAATGGGAAACAGTATCATTCAAATTATTACCGTGGTGCTGCAAGTTACATCAGTTAACAATACACATTTGCATCAAACCAAAACCACCATATACTTATGGTGGTTTTGGTTTGAGACACTGTTTGTATATATATATATACATTGTCCTTCCTAATTTTAAAAGCTCACAGTCGCTGATATTGTTAATCAAAAGCAAATCAATACCAGAGGCAGATGGTAAAAGGGTCTGAAAAGGTTCGTCAACCTCTGAACAGTTTTAAGGCTTATTAAGATTTATTTGTAGGATGTCGCGAGGGTCTCGGGGTCTCTGGATTCTGTCATTCCACTCAAATAGCCTTTGACAATCACGCTGCACTGAGATCAGATTTAAAAATCTGCCCCTGGCATTTCAGCAGGCTCAGATTTGAACTTAAGTCAGCTGTTGATAAAATGTTGCGAGCTGTTGCATCAGGAGGTATCATGTAGTGTCATCTTGCACAGGAAGCAGGTGACTTGTCCAGCTGCTTCTCTGCCTCACTTTTGTATTAAGTCTCAGAGGAACATGTTAAACCCCGTTTCTTTTTTTGGGTATTTGTGTGTGCAGTCAAGTGACTAAATGCTGGACTGAGAATAGCTCAACTGGAAAAGCATTGTGTTTACAGCACGGAGGATGTGGGTTTGATTTCCAGAGGTGCACAGATACTTTTAATGTAAATGCTGAATGCACTGTTGATCACTTTGAATAAATACGTCTGCTAAATGCATTTATGTGATTGTAATGGAAGTTTGGAAGGCCTAAACATGACTTTGTCAGAGAATAACAGCAAATTACGACAGCCTTACCAAACCCAAGAAGACTTTCTCTCTTATTTTGTCATTGTTTTTACAGCTAACAAACATTAACAGGTGTAAAGATTTATTTGTGATTTTGTAAAGTGCAGATGTGTTTGTCCTGTACAGCTGCCATCGTCTCCTAACACCACCCAGAGGACCAGCAGGCATACACAGGGAAATGAATAGGTGATGTCATCTATTATTTATTGTTCTAATTCTTTCCCTCATCTAGTGTGTGGCCCCTTTCTTTCATTCGGCTTTGTGTGCTTAATCTATTAATTCTATTGAAATTCTGTGATAGGGTGTCATACTGGCAATTTTAAACTGCACATCCAAAGTTCAAATTCATTGCAAACAAAATTCTAACAGAATCTGGAGAATCTAAATTTAAGTGATTAAAAAGCAAAGTTAAAATGTAAATGTTAAATGCTTTGACAAATTGTGTTCATTTAAATGTTGGAGAAATAAACGCCCAACTCAAGTTAAATATTTTCCTTAGATTTTCCAATAATCAAACTTCAGTAATTTCATTTTGTTTTTATTGCAACACCAAAACAAATGCACAAATATAAAAGTATTGTTATTTTTTAACACTGATGGCTGCAGATAAACCGAAAGTGACGTTTCATAGTTAAGCTCAGAATGAATACTGTCAAGAAAACAAGACCTTCTTATGTTAACAACAACTTTTTTCCACAAATTTTTATTGACTGTTAATTGAGAAGAAACCACACAACTACATACACTGCACTCATACTCTTGTCTAGTTTAAAATCTGAGTACCTGTAAAGGTGTTTTGATGCTGTTTTCACCACTAATTTTAACTATTGTGGCTTAATAATATATGCCAGTCTATCTGTCTGTTGAGCATTAAAACACTTTTTGGTTTAGTCTTAAAGAGCCAGAAGCAACATTGGGTATCTGATTTGTTTTGTTTTGTTTGTTACTCATCCCCGGAGGACCATGAATCTCCATCGTCAACAGATTCATCAGACTGGATCATCTCCACTTGCCTGGATTGTTCATATTTGTGTTGCAGCTTCTGGTCTTTTGGCTGGACTTTAAAGATCTCCATTTCTTCTTTAGGGTTTACGTTTGCTGTTGCCATGACTTCCAAATCCCTCCACTCCTGTCCCAAGACCGTGCCCTGGTTTAAATGGATGGGATCATGTGGGAAGTTCTCCATCTTGGTAGGTTCAAATGTAGCTGCCATCTCCATTTTTCCTTTACTCCAGAAATCTTCCTTCAAATTTTCACTAAAAAAGCTGTGAATTTCACTTTCCTTTTCCTGTGACAGGTATTCCTCCTCTGGACTGTCCCTATGAAAGATGTCCATCATGTTTGATTCTTTTGTGGAAAAACTCTCCATTGTATTTTCAAGATGTTTCTCAAAATCTCCAAAGATGTTTTCAGCTACACCTGGGATTTTGCACTCATGCTCTGTGGAAAGCTGGTCTGAACTTCCATCCATACTTGAGTGGGAGATCTCTGCTGTAGCCGGAATGTTTGTACAGATGTTAGAATTCTCCCAATTATCTATCAGAGAAGCTGTGCTTGTCTCTATAACATCTGTACTAAATACTTGTTCTGTCACAGTGTTAGACGCAGAATCAGCTATGGAGTCAACATCATTACTCAACTGAACCTCCAAAGGTAATGGCTGTTCATCGACAGAAGCTGCTGCTAAAGGGGCTTGGTTCTGAAAATACTGGCTGGCATTTGGAGACTCATCTTCTGAACTGTTGCACTCTTCCTCATCAGAATTGGAAATGTGACTGTCTGACTTTCTGTTTATCTCACTCTCCAAAGAGAAACCTTCCATGAAATCCATGTTGGTGTCCATGGAAATGTTCTGGATCTCTTGAACGATCTGCTCTTTGATTGTGGTGCTGTTTTGGAACAGGGTTGATGAAACTTCATGAGACATCTGAGGTTGTATTATCTGTGAGATTTCAGGGAATGGCACATCTGGAAATGAGGATGGGTGACCAACATTTGAACTGACTGTTTCAGCCTCTTCCTGGTTAGGCTGTTCAGTGTGATGAACTTGCAGCTCTTCACTAAGTTGTGGATTCTCCTCATCATTGAGACTATGATCTTCATCTCTCACATCATCTTTACTTTCTTCCTTCTGGTTTCCCTCAAGATCAGTTTCTACATTTTCTTTCTCCACCACATCTACCACCAAACTTTCATGACCTCTAGAGCCATCATGTCTAGTCTGAAGAATTATATGTTCTCTATCTAGTGCTTCTTCAGTCTGAATAGTCTCCTTTGTTATCTTCTCTCCAATAACATCCATGTCTGGTTCTTCTGAGAGATCCTCCAAGTGTTTGAAGATGCCTTCACCCCACTGACCTTCATTCATTCTTTTCTGTTCATCCTCACTGTCACTGGTTTCACTGACTCCAAAGTGTGATGCCTGTACATTCAAGTCTGTTTTCTCATCGCTTTTATAATGAATCAAGAGACGTGTGTCTGTGTTCTCCTGTGTGTCACACTCCTCAGGATCAGTTCTGCAAGAAGCAGATATGTTTAGGGAGTCATCTTCATCCTCTTTGTTCTCATCATCTTCCTCGGCTTCATCAGGTAAAGGATGGTCTTCATTTAGTGTCTGACAACAGATTTTAGCTGGTGGTTCTGTATCATCTAACATTTCTTCATGATCAGTTGTCTTGGGAGAATCTGCTGTTTGCTGTCCTGTCTGAAAAAGGCTTTTATCAATGTCTTTCTTAATAACTTCTACCTCTTCATTTCTTCTTTCAGTAACACTCTTATGCTCTGTTTCATTCTTCTCCATGTCTCTGTCCATATTGATTTCACCATTTCCTACAACCTCAGCATCATGGCTCATCAATTGAATCTCATTCTGTTCCTCATGCTCTTCCTGTCTGTCCCACTCAGGGAATGAATCAATCGCTGCTTCAGTTTCACTGTTCATTAGCTCTGTCACATCCTCACTTATATTGCTTACATTGTCCTGCTCATCTTCTTTCATTAGATCTTCAACTGACTCTTTCTTGTAGCCAAAACCATCAACTGAATCTAAAGTTTCCTGCTCTTGCATTGATGAAGCTAGTATGTTGGTGTTTACAGTGATCTGTCTGGATGTTAATAGTATGTCACCTTTTGCACCTTCATATTCAATCATGTGACTTTTACTAATGATCTCTGATTTTACATCCATTTTGGAAGCATCTTCTTTTTCATCCTCTATCTCAGTTTTATTTTTTTCCCAAGCAGCTGTTGGTGCATGTGAGATCTGAGACATCTCCACAGACACCTCAGTGTTTTCATCTTTACTTTCTTCTGAAACACCTGGAGGTTCTGTAAATGGACCAGAAACATCTTCTTTGTCATTCTCTGTCTCAATTTTATTTTCTTCCCAAGCAGCTGTAGGTGCATGAGAGATTTGAGCCATCTCCACAGACACCTCAGTGTCTTCATCTTCACATTCTTCTGAAACACCTGCAGGTTCTGTAAATGCACCAGAGACATCTTCTTTTTCATCCTCTGCCTTAATTTTATTTCCCTCCCAAGCAGCTTTAGGTGCATGTGACATCTGAGCCATCTCCACAGACACCTCAGTGTCTTCATCTTTACCTTCTGAAACGCTTGCAGGTTCTATAACTGGTCCAGAAACATCTCCTTTTTCATCTTCTGCCTCAATTTTATTTTCTTCCCAAGCAGCTGTAGGTGCATGAGAGATTTGAGCCATCTCCACAGACACCTCAGTGTCTTCATCTTCA
>JBAJNP010000384.1:0-100223 GCA_036877545.1 Yasuhikotakia modesta | reverse complement strand
ATCGTGGAACATACACAGAATTATTAAACACCATTATGTATTAAAATAGGTTTTTATAGCACAATTCTCCAGTACAGTCTTTGTTGCTTTAACTTTATTCAAGTTTGTGATTCAAAATTTTACACCTGCTCCCTTTTGCCCCAGGAACACTGCAGCTGAGAAGCACAGACTTCTTTCAGCGCTGCACACGCTCTGTAAGAACACTGCCAATGCTTTTCTTTGGCTTTAGGAATGTTTTCCCTCACCTGTTTGCTGTTTTGCTCCTGTGAGCTGAGAAGAAGATCAGGCTGTTCTGGTGATACATTGTTGTGCATTAAGTTCAATAAAGAAGAGCTGAAGGCTACAGTGTGTGTGAGAAGGAGAGCTGGCAGGGGAAGATGACTCTGGGGTTGTAAAGCTGAAGCAGATGGGCTCTCATCTCTGCATGTTCCTTTGATGATATTTTCCATCTTGTGAGATTTGTGGAGATTGAACCAAGCTGCCTGCTAAACGGTCAGGCAGATGGCACTTTGCTCCCTTGCTTTGTTTCTCTTTTTGTCTCTGCTGTGAGTGTGTGTTAGGGAAGAGTCTTAGATAGACTTTGGGGACACATTTGTTCCCAGACTTTATCTAGAGAAATTAGAGGGATGAGCTGGATGGAAAAAGATAAAAAAATTAAATAACATGTTTTAATTAGTTTTTAATGATGCTCTAAATGAATGTTCCTGATTATTTAGACCTGCTAGTCATGATACAAGAATTTATAAGGGGCCAATATTATCCTCCTAATCTTTTGGCATTTCTCCTTCAGCCCAATGGGTTGAGGCTCAAGTCAAGCCCAGAATTGAGCCCCTCTGTCACAGATAACATGCCAAATTTGTTAACCTTCTTTCCAATACGGACTGAATGTTCACTCCCTGCGATTAAATGTATTCTGTCTATCTATGTTAGTCAATATTGTACTTTGTGCCAAATCACAGTCACGCCTATATTCTCTACAACAGCATTTTTGCTAGCGTGATGTTGCTTAATTGCAAACAATAGAAGTCAATGCTGTTTCTTTACTTAGACGAATAAGTAAATATCTTTGTTTGTGTGAGAGTCAGAGACTCCAAGAGCTAAAAAGGATGAGAGTATTTGTCTCTCTCTTTGTGACATGAACACACTGTGGGATTACACATGGCAGAACAGCTGCTCTCTGGGTCTTTCCAAGCTTAATTGAGAAGGAGCCGCATTAAATTGGATTTTGTGCGGTCATTAGCATACAATTACTTATTTGCTTAATGAAGAGACTAAACGCTCAAGCCTATTTATGACGCAAAGGTCAAATCGCATTTTAAATGCATGGCTGATGTAAGTACATTTTCTCTTGTGTTACATAAACATTCCTTTATGTAACTACATATCTGATGTTGCTATTCATGGCAGTCTACAAAATAAAATCACTGGTGAGTTTAAAGGTGAAGTGAGTCGCTTCTACACTGTAAATAGCATCAAGGGGGAATTTGATTTAATAACGTAGCATT
Source organism: Yasuhikotakia modesta (assembly GCA_036877545.1). NCBI lineage: Eukaryota > Metazoa > Chordata > Actinopteri > Cypriniformes > Botiidae > Yasuhikotakia > Yasuhikotakia modesta. The sequence goes on along the minus strand of JBAJNP010000384.1, from coordinate 98,718 downwards.
TTTGCCATTTTGGTCCAACATAATCTAATTTGTATTTATCAGCGATGGGTTTGTCCCTATACACACAGTTATGGTTTTGACTACTAAAATGCACATTTATGTTGTTTTAAGCATGCAGGATGATATTTGGAGTAAATGTGTCCCACAAGTCAGCACATTTAGGAGCGGTTTGTTGAAAATATCACAGTGTTCACACTCTGTTTGGGGTGAGACTGGGGGTTAAGAGAAATGTAAAGGACTAAAGGAGAATTCAATGATTTTAAAAAAGTCACTCCTCTTGCTATTTGTTCAATAGGATCAATAAAGCCAATGTCTGTCATACGTGACTGTTTGCATCCATTTTCTAAAAAAAGTACAGAATAACAGCACAACTGAAAGCTCTGGTTTCTCCCCCAAAATGTTGAAACCTGTGGTTAAACAGGGGGGTGCTTTTATGTTTTTGGTCACATTGTCAAGGAGACAGAATGTGATGACAGGCAATTACTGCAGCTTTTCATCTAATAGGCTGCATCAGGCAGCGAGGGCAGCTGGTGACATGACTGGCGGCAGGTCTGTCCTGAAAGAGCAGCAGTACAGAGTGACTCTTAAAACCTGCCCTGCTGTGACTCATTGCTGCGCTCCCATATCATTCAGTCCAGCATGGCACCATGTTGAGTCTCCATCACAAGTTACCATGGCAAATACACAAAAGTGACAATGAAGTTTTAACTGACATGAATTGTTTGCTGTTATGAGCCACACGTTGCACAGCTGACTGTGTAACCTGTTGCTTTATTTGTGTTTATTTTCATGCTTGTGTCTGCAGTGTGTGGCCCATGTAGCGACTTAGCCAGATCATTGGATATGATGGTTAAGCTTTCTGTAGCTCAGATGGTTAGCATAGCGTTAGCAGTGCAAAGGTTGTGGGTTTGATTACAGGGAATGCAAGTACCGTTTAAAATACATAAAAATATGAATTCATTGAATTCACTATGTCGCTTTGGATAAAAGCGTCTGCCAAAAAAAAGTAAAAGAATGGAAAGATTATTAAGAAACATTTAATAACAAAACATTTTGTATTTTGTGTTTAGATGTTGTGATCAGAATTTATGTCTATTTAAATACAAAAAGTACATAACTATAAATAAAACAGAACCTAAAAAAATGCTTCTTAAAAGAAAATGACATTTTTAATATGAAATATCTTTCAAAAACACATTGTCAGTAGCCTGGGAAAATTTGGCAAATTCAAGTGAGATTTTCCTCAGAGATTTCACTGTTTCAAACCAGTACCTGATTAACAACTTCATGTCTTCCAGTTTCCTGGCAGATTGATTTAAAATAAATTACATAAGCCAGCCAATCAGATTAGAGCCTGCTAAATTAAGAATGTGCTTCCCAGTTTGTATGCAGTATGCATCAGAGGGTTAATAAGAAAACTGTGGCTTGTTCTTAGGCTGCCACCTGAAGCTTTGGCTAGAAAAAACCTGTGTCAAATACATGAAATCAAGCCTTAAGAGTCAGTCCATGTTTCTTTCATTCCAATATATTACCATTTCAATTATTTGCCTTCTGCTTGAGTGATCAAGCAGAGCTAAATGCTGTTTGACCAGGAGCGCTGATGGCTGCAGATAGCAGATGGGTCACCTGAGCCACTAAAAGCTTCTGAAGTCCCTCCTGACAGGCAGAAGAAACTACAGTCGCCAAATACAGGGAAGACATGAAACAAGCAGTCCCTGAAATAACTGTATGTTTAGAGTCTTGCGTAATATGCTTTTACCAAAAAAAAAAATGAAGAAACAGACCGGATGCATTTTTAATGCCGATAGGGAGAAAAAAAAATGAATAGAGTTAAGTATTTAATCTTTCCTGCTGCTGCTGTTTTGTGTGTGTGAGACACACATATAAAGAAGAATTAAAATGCAAATGGGTATTTTAGGATTGTGGTACAATAGTGACAGGTTAAGAAAGAGCAGCCGTTCTGACTGGATGTAAGAAAACAGAAAATAAAATCTGATCTGGTTTTCCTGGGAAAAAAAGTGTGAATTAAAGTGAATTTGAGGTGCCTCAGAATACACTTTGAATGTGTACACTGAAACCATATTCATTGTCACTCACTTTCATCAGAACTGCTCCTGATTTTCTTCACAAGGATATTGGTATTGAAAACAAACTGTAGATATTTGAATTATTGGTTGCCCTGCTGTAATCCATTATTGTCCATGTTTCTTTAAACTCAAATGACTCTTGAGCTGACAGCAAGGAGCTTAGCACATCCCTGTTTTGGTACATAACAGAAGTATGCTAATGCAAAACCTACTGCGGATTTGCTTGGGCTTATCCGTGGGATACCATTGAATGTCATGAGGTAAATTAAATGATGCTTTTAAAGACTGATGCTTATGTTTGGCAATTTTTTGGAGAGCAACTCTAAAGGATAACAAAATCAACAGTAACTATTGAGTTATTTTGTGTGTATTCGTTTTTATGGTTGATTTAAAATGATTGACACCTGCCATTGCTTGGATAGGCCAGTCTCATGCTGAATAGGCCAGCGTAGACCAGCATAAATTTACATGTTAGTCCAGACTAGTTTATACTGGTTTTGGTACTGGCAGACCAGCATAGTCAAATGCTAGTTAACCATGGAAGCTTGCTGATTAAAATAGTTAAGTAGCCTGGTAAGAACACCAGTATACAGCACTCAACACCGGTCACCAGCATATGCAGGTGACCAGCCATGCTTAACAAAGCCTTTTAAAATCAATCATTTTAAAGGACTGTGTGAAACACTGTGTAAATAAAGCAGCTCCCTTTGTGTCGCCAAGCATAGCATTACCAAATGTTACAAGCATAACGTTAATGCCAAACCTAATTCTGCAACCCCCTGCAACCAAGTGCATGTTTCTCACTCAATGGACACATTTTGATGATTAGCCTCAGGTGTTTTTCAGTCATATTCAGAAACCCAGCTGGTTAAAATGTACATTCTTTGAATAACATTTAATGTAATGTGAATTCTCGTGCTGTTTGGATGTGGACGTTCCAATCAAGGCTGTCTGAGGTCGTGCTGTGTGTCTGCTTGCAGCTGTTACCATTAGTGATTGTGTGGGACATGCTGGACCTGTTACCCCTTTGCTTGGCTTCCTTTCATTTGACTAAAACCCGCGGCAATGAGTGAGTCACAGCAGGGTGTAAACAGGTTAGAATGACCCAGATGGAATAATGGCACTTCAATTATGTCACTTTGCTGATAAATATGTCAGCTTTATAAAATGCAGGTATCTCTGAAGCCATATGCTGTTATTTAACTCAGGCAGTTGTCTGTTTTAGTTGCGGGTTTCTTCAGAAAGAGAATCAAAAATAGTTTTTGTTTCTGAACTGAGTGGTCTAGGTTAGCAGCTGTGTTTATTTGCATGTTTTTAGATATATGCAGAGGGAAGGGAGCCAGCGGCTTGCTCGCAACGCTTTGAACATTCAGGCTTAAAGCCACTCTGGGCATTTCAGACTCTATTAATCAAACATGTAAGCAGTGGTTTTGGTACAGAGTGAGTGAACTGATGATCAACAGGGGATGCAGAAAACAAACCAGTCCAAAAACATGCAAGATAGCAACGATTAATTTGAATGTTGCTTATGTAAATCAAGTAAGAGTGACATCATACAAATCTCATTATCATGAGGAGGTTTGAGGATGTCTAACCATTTGAATTCTTAATTTATAATTTCAGTTCTTGTCATTTTTGTTATCAGTGTAATTTGTTGCACATCATTTAAGCAATTGTTCATTGTTAATGCAATTATATAAAACTTAGATAATTATAAAATCTATCTTCTATCTTAAATCTGTGTTGCTAAGTGACAACTTGGAAAAATAAGACATTTATAAAAAATATCTGTGACAAAAGTGTATTGGCTCAAGGAGATATGCAATCAGTAAACGAAAAAGATAATTGATCAAATTAGTTACTGAAGACAATTGTTAAAGCAGTTGTTAAGATACTTTATTTACTTTAACGCATCGTGTTGTTTTAGTTTGTTTTTGTTTTTAACTTCCCCTAACAATTCCTTTTTCACAGTGCAAACATACCACTGGTGAATTACCTCAGAAGATGTAGAAATGTTCGAGCCATTCATCATTCAACTCAAAGTGCTGTGACAAGAAAATAACATTGTGCTGCAACTGGATCTATTGTTGAGATTAGAAGTTATTAACACTGAATAGAACTTTCACATTTTTTAATGAAAATTCTGTATCAACACCCAGCCATGTCACATCACAAGTGGAAAGTGGAGATATGGGTTTCACACACATTGGTGTTTGTTTTTCTTCAGTTTTAGAATGAATATTAAAGTAAAACAAAACTTGTTTCCTGGAGTATCAACATTGCTGGTGTTTTCATTTCATTGGCAGTGGCCATCACAGCGGGTCCGTCCTCTGAGGAATATGTAAAATCTAAACACCTGCATCTGAAAGTTTTCCATCTGCTTTCCCCTCTCCATCACACCAGGACCAAACGGCTGATGGAAACATGCACAGCGGGAGGCTTGAAGAGTCTTTTTGCAAAAAGAAACTTAAATGCTGTTTTACACAAACAAAACTGTTTAAAATGTATTATGATAAATTAGCACATTAGTAAGCCCCACACACTCATGAACGTCACACTGACAACATTTAAATAACCTATTGGTTTGTTATTAGCTTATGTTACCCACAATGTACTGCTCCACCAGTCTCTTGACTTATGCTGGAGCTCAAGGACTCATGCAGTGCTGTAAATGAAATGGGTACCAGGCCCTGAGCGACTGTCATGTCAATGAGCATCTCATTGAGAGTCATCTTTCCTTGAGGCATTTCTGCTTTGGTTTAGTTCACTGGCTACATTCATCTGCTTGCCACTGTCCTCACATATCCTCATTGCTTGTGTTTCTGATGTACCATACAGTCACAGCGGGCAATCCACCATTCTAATGTAACATAAAAGCAATTAAACATAACATTGGTACAACTGTTATGCATGGTGTGATGGTGTCATCATTTAGTTGGTGCTGATTTATGAATGTGATTTTTATCTGTATAAATGAATAAATAACAACATTTTTAGAGTTTGGAAAGCGTTTGGAAAGCGTTGTAACGTTTCTGTAGCTCAGTGTGCAAAGCAGTATGTTTGCAGCACAAAACCCGTGGAACAGATTCCCAGGGTGCGCATATACTGATAAAATGTGTAACTTGAAAGTCACTTTAAAGCATCTGCCAAATGCATAAATGTAATCTAATGCATTGTAAACTGGAACAAATAACACTGCATGCAACAGTGCCACATAATGTAAATAATAAATGAGCTATCGTTCTGGTTATCATTGTTGTCATTGAAGGATACAATCAAGGACTTCCCCTTGAAGAAAGACTTTATTGTACAGTTGCTCTGGTGATGGATGTGTGTGTGTGTGTGTGTGTGTGTGTGTGTGTGAGTGTGTGTGTGTGTGTGTCTCGTAACCATCACTGATTGCTGTCATTAGTCTGGCCACAGCTGCCTGTTGGGAAATCCTGACAAACATGAAAGTTATTTAACAGTCAGGATTCATCAAATGCAGGAAGATCTCTAGAGATGTCTTTTAGCTTAGTTCTTCTTATCTTGTCTATGGACCCAGGACCCAGATTTTACATCAAATCCAGACAATTATTAACAAACTTTTATTTATTCAATGTAGTTTAAGCAATTTCTGAGAGGCTTGCAACAGCTTTAAAACTTGAATCAAAACACTGTACAAATTGATTGGACCCACTGTCTGTTATGTTCACAACAAAAGCATTTTGTAATAGCTTTGTTTCATCCCTGCTGTGTGTAACCTTATCAGTGCAGAACCTTATCACCTAACCTTTTTAGCATTCATGGTCTGCATTATATCCAATCTTTTTGAATATATGGATAAAGCGTCAAGCTTTTGGGATGGTATATACAGAAACCATGCTGAACCGCAGAGTTGGCTGAAGTTCAATTACCCGACTGAGAAGTTTTGAGCCTCTCTAAGTCTTGAAGAGGATAATGAGGAAAGAAGGTGGCAGAAGCTCACTCAGTAATAAGCACAAGTGTTTGAGACGCAGCCGCTGGGTTCAAGAGTGCCAATCAGGGTCACAAAGTTTACTTCTTTCATCAGCAGGCTCCATTATCACCACATAAGCACAAACGCTCCAAAAATTGGCCATTAGATAATGACAGAGTTCTGTGGAACTCAATAGTGAGGCAACAATGCAATCAGGATCTGATTACCTTTTGTTCAGCGCACCAATACCTTCAAATAATATTATACTTGTCATAATAATACCTCTGTATATTAGATCAGACAAAGCAAAGCAACTGTTGTTCTTCTACATGTAATCAATTCTCATTTTAATAGCACTATAAAGCCATTGTTTGCCTTTCATGACTGATTAAATGAGTTCATTATTCCCAACAGAGAGGAGCCACATTGTTTCTTATCTGTTAAATGCATCTCCACACCAACACTAATCCTTCTTAAAGATTTCATGCAGTAAAAGCAGCTTTTAACCATATTATGCCTAGGGACTTGTTTGACATGTTTATTCCTAATATCAGATAATCAGAATGATGGTTTGTGAACAGTGAATAGCATGGATGTTGAAATGGGAAAATACTTTTTCATGCAATTTTGCTAAATCTAAAGACTTAAGAATATTGGCAGTCCAAACTGACTGTATGAGTTCAGGTAAATTACTATTTTTTATAATATTATTGAAATTTTATTTCCCATGTGTGGGTATACAGATTTATTTTGCAGGAGATGTTGCTGCATTTATCTAGTAGTTTTAGCAGATAAGAAGCTCTCATGAGGCCATGTTTGGTCTAGTTAATTCTCTGACTTATCCTCAGCCTAGCAACAGTTAGATTCATTATACAAGTTAATACAGAAAATACCACCTTTTAAAATGTCACCATTTTTGGCAAGTATGTGTTTGACAATGTATTATTATAACCTCAAGTCCAGACTCATGTTGCAAGCTGGGGATTTTTGAAAATACACCAAACTGGAATATTGTATGGGAGTTAAGGGGAATTATGGGAATTAATTGAACATTTTGAATATTTTTAATAAAGAGTATAATAAGCAAATATAAATGTAAACATTTGCTTCCTTGACATATGGCTAATCTGTGTGGCATGATTTGCATGTATTCCTTTAAATTCCTATTACGTTTCAGAAATTGTGCAATGCTAATCCCAGCATCATGAAAAAGTCTTAATGGTCAAACATGTTAATCTTTTATCAATCATGTACCACATTCTGAAGCTGCAGAAATGTTATAGGAATCTAAATCCAGCTCTTGACCAACAGCTGGCATAAGTGTGTGAACGGAAGATATGTGGAGTTTAAAATATATCCCTCTGTAAAGAAAAAGCTCTGTAGGTTGAAATTGGAGCCACAGCGGTGTGATTCCACTCAACTGTAAAATAGGATGTGGGAGAGCAGCAAACTGTAGCCTTAAGGTATTAGACATTATTGTGAATTTTAGTCCACAGGAATACCTGGAGCACAGGTTCAGATGGGACAATTTGTCTTTTGAATGAGGAACCTCCTCTTGGTAAGAAAGATCTGAGACCTGCTTAATCATGTCTGCTTAAATATGTGCATGAAATGTCAGAATTATACTAAACAGGTCTGTGGTTTAATAGACCCTGGAGAAGCTTTTTAAAAAATCCAATCTGCTTCCTAAGCAATAAGCGAACTTGATTTGACCCTTCACTGGAACATTTCTTCTAGCTTTTAATTGCCAAACTGTGGCCTGCAGAGCAAAATGTCAGGAAATACAACAGTTTATTCAAGCATGTAGAAATCTCCTATCAGCTGTGTTTGTGTTGTGTGAAATAGCGAAGTGAATTGGATATTAAACCAGTTATACTTGCACTCCAGTTACCCATATTGTTTATTTATTCATAGTATTGATAAGGATGTTTACCTTTATTCATACTGAATCCATATGTCTGGTTATGTATGTCTTATTTTCCTAACTGAGTTTAAGAGCTTTTGATACTTACACTACAATTTTGGGTACAATATATTTATTTTACAGTATATAGAAATTTTGTGCAGTAGATATTTAAACCTAACTAAACCTAAAACCAACAGTTATTGTCCATTGTGTTCCACAAGGCTCATCACCCAATCCTCTCTCCTCATGTCAGGTAACTTTACTACACACACTGTGTGGGCAGTGAGGTGACTTTACCCTGAAGTGGTGAGACAGGGACTGATCACTGGGCAGTCGTGTGAGCGAATGCCATCTGCTGTTAATGGGCCATACACAAACAAAATTACATTGGTTTATTCAAGAACTGAGTGTTATCAGCACAGAGGTAGAGATTCTCAGAATGTGCCTGATGTACAATGTACTAATGCACAATTCTAACAACACTCTAACACTCAAAAATGCTTTTTATTGGTTGCACTTGGGTGAAAGAACTTGTTCATTTTTTCCCCTTTTTATCATCCTTTAAAATAAATCTGCATGAAAGCTTTACTTTGTATTAAAACATCAAACATAATATTAAAAAATGCTGCACAATAATGTGTGTAAAGGACATTTTGTGATTTAAATTCACAGGTGTTTCACAAAGCACTCTTCAATGCTCTGGCCATATTACCATGATGTGTTTTTGTGAATAGAGGACAGCCTTGTTATTTCTCTGGCCCGTGCGGCTGAGGAATACAGAGATCAGACAGAAGCCTGTTTGTGTGTTTAGAAGGCATTCTCTGCAGACTAGAGCTCAGCTCTTACTGCTTAAATTAATATAATACCTTCAATCAGCAGATTAAACAGGGTTCTGTGAAACTGGTTCTCAGGCTGGACATGAATGACGATTTGTGTTCCCACTTGCTCCTGTTCCTGGTTAATTTTAAGATTTAGATGTTGTAACAGCCTTTCCAATGATTTGTGGTGAAAACCACTGAAAACAATACATCTGTAATATTGAAGATTATAAGATCATATTATTGTTACTGAAGACCATCAGTGATTATAGTCTGTTGCCCAAAGCTATACAGCAAATGAGAGCAAATTCAGTTCATTTAATTAACTGATTTAATTTATATTTCCAAGAGAATTGGGAAAAAACATTGTTACAAAAACATTTTAGTACAAGAAATTATGTACACACAAATAAATAATGCATTTTTATTTTTGTATGGGACATTTTTTAAAGCTCTACATTGCAAGTTTTGCCCCTGCAAGGGGCAATCTATGAGCTATTTGCCCTTGAGCAAGGCACTTAACTCAGGGTTTCTCCAGCAGGACTGTGTCTATAACTGAACACACTGGTGTTCAATGGTGACAATGCCAAAACAATTTCCTCCAGCTCTGGTTTTGTGGCAACAAATAAAAGTTCTATTTTAATGAAGCAATAAGCCACAAGAGACAGAGCATTACAGCAAAGAGCCAAACGCAACACAGAACAGAGAACCTAAAACCCTATTAAGTGTGTGCAGTCACATATGTGCTAATACTGACTAGTGGCTTGAAATGTGGTTCATTCAATGAGATTTTAAGGGTTGGTGGTGTTGTATTTTACTCTGCTCTGCTGCAGGAGGTTCTGGGTCTTCATGGCTGAGATATGAATTTTGTCTTCCATGGAGAAGAAAGTCTGAGGGAAAGTAACGAGGACACATTGTCTGATTTGTCCAGGTTGCTGGTATAATGTGAATTCAGTCCAGAAGAGAAGCAGGATCTCAGTGCTGAAGCTCTGAGAATAAAACTTTAAGTTTCTGGTCATTGATTTGCGAGTGGTTAAGAATCTGGCTCATTTCTTAATGTTTGTGTGTGACTATTTGCTTAAAGTAGCCCCAAAATGAAATTCATGCTCATTTAAGGTTCCTTCCAAACAATTATTTATTTTATCTATCATGAACCATAAAAGGAGAAATTTCGAATGTTTGATGCTGCTCTTTTCCACACAAACAAGGCAAATGAAATAGTGAAACACTGTCGATCTCCAAGCCTTTCTATAACAAGGAGGCTCCAACCACGAAGCTTGCCAACACGTCACAAAATTCATTGTGCCTGCCAACAAGTCGTTAGCCAATGAATGGATGTTAACGGCTTCATACTACATAAATAGAGGCGTTATGACAAACAGCAGACCGCTGCTTATTATCTTGACAGTGTAAAGTGATGGTGTGAAGCTGGATTCCCATCACCAGAGTGGTCACCGCAGGAGGCTGCCTCGAAAATCAGCCCACTCACCCAGCACGCCAATTTTACCCTCGTTAGCAGACATATTACAGGAGGAGGTCTCATTAGCACACCTCTGACTGCGCAGCTGAGCCGAGCTTTGAAATCTGGGCTAGCAGCCTAAGGAAACCGCTGTGGCGTTTTCAATATCTACACATTACTTATGACTTAATCAGTGTATGTCATCTGTATGGGGTCTCCAGTGAAATGACACAAACAAACACTCCTTTAAAGTCATTGACCCCTATAAATACAATGAAAAATAAACAATGATTACTCCAAGTTAAAGGTATTTCCCTCCCAAAAGAAAGCATGAGGGCACATCTTGTGCTCTGTTTTGTTGAGTGTATATAAATCAGAGGTGTATTTCTGTTAATTAAATGTGGGGCAGGTAATTTCTGAGAGACTAGTAATATCAGGCAAACTTTAAAGCATTCGATTCCACTTTTTTCCCCTTTTTCCCCAGAGCCTTTTCCAAAGCCACGCCTCCTCTTAAACACATACACATGATGGGCGGAGTTATGTAAATACAGGTTCACAGACACGTAGGGCAACTATTATTGCATTTGGGCCCAATACGAAGAAATCTCGGCCTTTAATTTATAGGAAAACAATTCTAGTTTAAGTATAAAGTGCAAAAACATTTGTTTTTGCTGGTACTCTTGAAATGTTTTATTGAGGGCAGTACATTTCATCATTAACAGTTACAAAGGTTAGAATTCTAGTACGGCCACAGCATATATAATTATGTTCAGACTGTCTGAAATATCCAAAACGTATACCTTTAGAATTAAACAATGCTTCGGTGATATGCATTTAAAAGACATTTTCATCCTTGCACTTTCAGAGAATTTTCAAGGTTAAACTTTCACATTAAATTTTAATTTATGTAAGATCACATTTTAAAGCAGTCTTTAATTAAGGAACACACACAGTTCAGTGCAGTAAAGTTCAGTGCTGTTTTTTTTCCCATTACCTTTAAAAGAATGGAATCGTGAAAGAGAAAATGCATTATGGATAATATATTGCATGTCAGATAAAGAATTTCAATAGACTCTAACATAATAAATAAACAAGTACTGAGAGAATGGCCAACCTGAGCTACTTATATTATATCCACAACAGAACTAGTGCACAGATATTTTGTTGATTTATGAAATGATCTAACCGAAGTCAGGATCTGTGCAGAACTTAATATTGCTTATGTTATTTTAACATCCTGTTCTGGCGGCGATATTCTGGAGTATAATATTTTATAGATAAAACAATCAATGGTACCATTTGTTACACTATCCATAAGGTACAAGTTAAAATAATAATCTAATATTGTTATATTAAATTTAGATTTACTCTGCAATAAACCTTAATATTTGCCAACGATGAAATTGGGTTATATTTGATCTGTGCTATAAGTTATAACCTGTAACAGCCCCGGTTTAATTATTTTAACAACCGCCACATATTTCTATTTACTGAGGTCTGGGCAAGACAGTAAAGTCAAAACATTGTTTTCTAAGTCTAGGTATTATGTTACAGTTCCTAATAAAGCTACAGGCTTCTCAACACAGTTTTAGTCACATTTTCCCAGGTGTTAACTTTGGACCCTGCACTGTCTGATGTCTCGTGCACTGTCTGATGTCTCCTGAACTGCCTGATGTCGGTTGCTAAATGAAAATTTGCTCTTTAAAAGATTACACATGTATGAAATGTCATAGTATTGACCTTCTTCGGTTAAGCACTTTTTGAGAAAGAAGCGCCTCTGATTCTGTTGCTCTTGAGTGGAGCCTCTTGACATCTAATGCGTGCATGAGCGAATTAAAGTACAGAATTAAATTACCACAATTACCATGTGATATTTGAATGCTTATGTTGTTTCCGAGAACACAGGGGTGATTGATGAAAGTTGATTAGTGCACTCAAAACGGAAGGGCCCTTCCGCCTAAGGCCAGAAAGACGAGAGTGAAGTATTGAAAAGAGACCCTCCTTCTTTTCAAAAGAAACAGAGTGTTCTTCTGTCCACCTACACATACAGCAAACACAAAGACAGTCAAAGAGCGTAAACTGCTACATATTTCAAATGTCTTTCATCAAACTAAACAAACACAAACAGCCACAGCTTTTATGTCTGATGTAGCTTGTTAATGCAAAACCAAATGCCACAATGTTTTATGCAGTTGCTATGATGTTCAGAGTGGCTATTACCAGGTTGCTATGTGGTTGTTTTAAAGAACCCACCAACAAGTCACTGATAATCTGAACCTGAGGCATGATTTAATGTAATATGCAATGTAAGTTAAAAGGTTTTTTTGGCCACCAGGTGAAAATTAGTCTGCTGAATTAGAAAATAATAGCACCTGTTACCAACAATCAAAATGATTTGAGTTTTAATTCACGTCTGAACCACCAGCTGTGCAAACTGAACTTTAATATTTATGATGTTTGTTAAAATCTCTAAAGCTAACTATGAGCAATATTAATATGCTGTTATGCTAGCATTAGCGATCACAATTAACCAGTGGTTGTTTATAAACAGGCAAATAGTTTAAAATCAACACATTCTGTTTCATTGAAAGCAGTTATTTGCTCTGAGAAAGTATTATCATGTTATGTTTTTTTCCAAATCGCACAGCTACAATCCTGCCTGTCTTTTAAAGTCCCCTTTTAAATAGTTTTTCCAATGAATGGAAAAAGCTTGTCAGAAAACCGTGAAGTTATTTTCAATATCTGCCCCCAGTCTTACACTGGGAACTGCAAGCTATTGTTATATTGTAAAGCAAAAAGACCATGTAAAATGCAGAGCCATGGTTTTATATTTAACCTGACATGTATTGAGCACCAATCAATATCTGTCTCCTCCCAATGTTAAATGTATTTTTCCTGCAATAAATGATGGGTTTGTGTGAGGCAAATCTATGCAGCTCGTCTCTGTCAGGGTCCTGAAATGTTCAGTGCCAGCCTGCTGAATAATACATGTTTAAAAGCCTCATGCAGAAGGACAACCCTGGGTGTCCCTTCATCACAAGCCTCCTACATCCACATAATTACAAACTCCCTATCGCAGCAGCTGGGTCCAGCATAATGAAACACTATGCTGCATTAAAGTGTTTTGAGCTATTCTCTTCCCTGATGAAAATAAGCTGTGGTTTGCCACTATCTCTGTATATAAAAAGAAGACAAAAGCACAGTAGTTTGTTTTTGCTTACTGGGTCCATTATTAGGCCTACTTAATGTATTCCCTTTTTCACTGTGTGGAAACAGACATTCAGAACAAAAAATGAATACAGAAGATGAATGCAGAAGTGTTTGTGGTTCTTGTATGACTATGCATAAATCCAAGAGAGGCTTGGCTGTATTGGGAATATGTTCATGGTTTAAGGGTGTTGTTTGGCAAAGACATGGTTATATTCGTAGTATTGCATAGCCTTGTGTGCCTTATTGCTTTTATACAAATACCACCAAATGCTAAAAGTATTACGAATGCAAATGTTTATTGTGGTGATGGTTTATTTTGTATGTAAATGTCAAAAGTATCTGACATATTAACAGTAACTGAGCGTTGCTATGCAACAAAAATAGTGATCAGTGATGGGTGCTGTAAAGTGGTATTATTATTAGCTCGGAAACGAGGTCATAGTTGTGATTTATCATGAATAAACCATGGCTATTGACAGCATTGACACACATCAGCATCAAGGACTGAAGCACTACTACAGTTCTTTTCACACGACCCTTGTGGAAAATTGTTACAGGTTTACTTTTGCAAGAGTGTCAGATATCACCCTATCAGCAGAGTTTTCCTCAGCTTTGCAGCATGTTGGGATGCTAAATCTTGTTCTGCTGGGCTGACCTTCACACGTGCTCTTCATCTGTTTCACTGTCTGAAATAAAACTGTGTATTTCATGCTATTTGTGTCATTACTGTGCTGGATACAGCATACAGGTGAATCTAGGTACTGAGAAAGACAGTCATTGAGCTGTGCTTCATAAGTGTCACATGACCATCATTTCAATATTACACTTGTAGATACTGTAGACTTGCAGATAGTTGTAGATACTGCAGATATACATTTAAACCTCCATACAGCAGGATGTCGAGGTCTGAGACCACTTCTGTTTTATATTTTTTAAATGTTATATACTATTTTTAATTACGCATCTATCATCAGCAAATGAATTTAAGATTTGGTAACATTAGTGTCTAAGTGCAAATAGTGCACAGTCCTACATATTTAATATTTTACACCTCATGTCATAACTTTTCAACTGAAGATGATAAAGATGAAATCACGGCGCTCTAGCTGTAGCGGATGTGTAGATCCATGAACATTTTTTAAATAAAAACAGACAGACTGTCATAACTTTTCAAAATCTTTAACCACCAAGATTTTGAACGGGTAGTCTTATCCCTCACTGACCCAGCTGCATCACCACTGAAAAGTACACACACGCCCACACACACCTCAGCTGTTACCTGCCATTGAAATTGAACCAGCAACCATTAGATTACAGGTCTTACACTCTAACCAGCAAGCCACCACTATTTATAAAGCATATTGCATCGCTGTTATCTGCACAGAATTTGCTGAGAGAGGTAGGGGTTGGCACAACAGTCATTTTATTCAGACGTTCAGACATTTATTCAAAGCTTTTTCTGTCATTTTGATCATTACAATCTCCTCTTTTCAGTTTCTTCAAGGTGTACCACACGGTAAGCAGCCAGTTTCACAGTTCAGTGAAATCAGAAAAGCGCTCATTATGAGGTAACAGCCCCAGAGCACGACACCAAATAAGGTTAAGAAATAAAGGCAGGTCTGCACAGGCTGACACTGGAACATGTCACACACAGAGCTAACTGTTTGCTATTCTCATTATCAGATAGCTTTATCTACACATTAGCTTTAGCTGCAGCTCCATTTTAATAGATTCTGTCACACTGAACAATTTCTCCTCAGTGCGACATGCGGGATCTGAGCCATTGAAGGCGATGTATTCGTACTTCATCAGAATGAATGAAAGTGATGATGTGAGCCGAACAGATCTGAAATAGATTTGAGCTGAATGAAGTTTCTCAGTGCTGTGAGCGATACAAAAAGCTTTATTACATGAGTAACCTTTAAATGGCGTTCAGTTTATGCCTGTGTTTAACTATACAAATATAATGCAATATTATAAAAAAAAACATTTTGTGATTTATTAGGGAAAGAAATCTTTTTGGCATCCGTTTGTACAAATAAATCAAAATAAAGAGGCTAATGCATTTATCAAATATGGCAATTTGCTTAATGTGTTCAGACAGAACTGGCGTTCTTCTCTTTATTTGGATGCAGATGAGTGCCGTGATATTTTCAGTGTTGCTCGGGGGGATATGAGCTCAATCATTTTACAGGAAACTCTCTCTGTCTATTCTGGAGACACAGAGTTACTGCTGATATGAATCAGTGAACATTAAAGGAATAGGTCAAAAATGAAACCTATCATTGTTTGTTCAACCATTGTGCTGTTCATCTTACATGAAAATAACTGGAAGACAACAGAAATTTCAAATGTTACAACATTTTTATTATTTATCACACACTGTCTTGTTTGGTCTGGAGTCTGGTGCAAAAATAAGTTTGAAAAATGTGGATTAAATTAGAATCCAGCAATGGCATCTATTTTTACTTCAGTGAAAGGGTTATAAAGATTTCTAATGGTACTGTAATTGGTTTGATGTGATGTAGCTGTGGCATTGTAGGTGATATAGCTGACTGAGTGCAACAGAATGAAGTCTACCATTATTCTGGACTGTAGGCCTAGTTACAGAATAAAAAACAAGTCAGTGGAATAACAATGCCACCTACTGATGGGTTAGTGTAAGTGACAGGTGATCCCTACACCAGAACACACGTTTACTGCGTAATACAGTATTTATTTCACAGATTCAGTTCGTAGATTAAATTCATACAGTTACAGTAAAATAATAAAACGCTTCATAACGTGACTTAATAAAACGTGATATAACGTGACATAATATAACGTGTATTGTGACGTAATATGACGACTTATTTATTTGTTTTATAATTCTCTTTTTAAATAAGTATCTGTTTTATAATTTAAATATACAATTACAAGATCACTGTTCTGAAAAAAAAATTCAATATAGCGAATCATTTTTCAAAACTTATCAAATTTTAAAACTTAAAATTAACAACGAAACTCTGTTCACAAGCTTCAGATATTATTGCCAGGAGGCGCTCCAATGTCACGCGCTGCTTTCTGAAACAGGAAGTATCCGCTCTTTTGCCATAAGCGCAACTTCCGCCCGGTTCAAAAATTTGTGCATTGTGCAGTCTTTCTTTTCCGTGAAATCAAAACTGATCTTCTTTCCAAAGTATTACTACTTTTAACCCGTTATGGACATCCAGAGTAAGTTTCAATGTAATTGTTGCTGTTTATTATTAGCAGTGTGTTTGTTTGTGAATCTGTTTTGCCGGTTTGCATGGAACTCTAGTTTAATGCAAGAGAGATTCACGTGTCTCGTTATTATTTTAATACAGCTCATATAATTTTAATACAGGTCATTATTAGAATCATTAGAAAACATTAGTCAATATTATTATTTATTGTGCGATGGTATACTACAAAGTTTGCCATGTTGATTGTTTTGCTTACATTTGGGTTAAAGTTTGGAGGTGCCTGTTGAATTGTTTGATCATATTTGTAAATGTGGCAGATTGTTTTCAAATATTTTGATTTCGTAGGACAATGTTCCTGGTCGACTTTAAACAGCAATAAGCAAGAAGTATTAAATCTGAAATTAAATAAATCATTTATATGTAAACAGGTATTGAACCGATGTCACTTGGCTCTCCAACCTCCCCAAAGCCTGGGGCTCAGTTTTTACCCGGCTTTCTGATGGGAGACCTTCCTGCCCCAATCACACCTCAACCCAGATCCTTTGGGTTGACAGGACTTGGAGCGGAAACAAAATCTCCTCTGTTGGCGGGTATACCTTTTTGTTTTTATTGCTTTGTTAAAAAGCAGCTATGACTCTTACAGTCTTTTTATTATTAAAAATTAACTGTTTGCTTGGTAAGATATTTGACTCCTTCTTACATCAGGCGGGTCTCCCCCACAGCCGGTTGTGCCGACACCTAAAGACAAGAGTGGAGCACCTCCGGTCAGAAGCATTTATGATGATCTCAACAGCTCTGCTTTGGGAATGTCTCCTCTTGCTGCTCGCAAACAAGTACAAACTGTTAATCAAATCCTAGATGAATAAACTTAAGATTTCAAACACACATCCTGTGTATACAGATAAACATAGAAATACCTTCAATAAAAAAAACATGTATGTTTGGTTTGTATGTTTGTAGCAATATCCTTTTTAGTATAAATTGTTTTCCCTGTAAAATTGACCTGGGTATTTGTGTGACTAGAACTAGAGTGTGGATAATGTTTACATTATTACACTAATAAGTTTAAAGTATTAAGTGTAAATAGCTACAATTTGATAGAATTGTGATGTGATATAAGGTAATATTTGAAAAGCCGTCAGACAACTTATTTGTTTTGATTTCTTTTTTTCTCAAATTATGCATTTATTGTTTTCCTTGATGTAAAATTAGCTTTTTTAATTTTTACAAACCTTATATAAAGATTTAATGTTGTGCATTGTTTTCACAGCCATTTGCTGGAGTACATACACCATTTTCTGGTCTACCAGGGACACCAGGAACAGGTAAATACACAAATTTGATTTGATTAACCATTAAATTAAACGACTAGTCCAATAGAGTCTTCATTTCTGTTGTATTCTACAGCTTCTAATCTGTTTAGTCCTGCGGGGCAACAGAGGAAGGCGACGCTTTCTCCAGCTCAGGTAGATCCCTTCTTCACACAAGGAGACGCTCTGTCCTCTGAAGACCAGCTGGATGACACCTGGGTCACAGTGTTTGGGTTTGTAGCTTTTATCAAACATTCTTAGATTTTTGAATTATTGTGATTTATCTTTATGCTCTTTTTTTGTCTCATAATATTAAATAACTTACCCTAGCGTTTAGCATGAATAGATTATGTTGGTTATTTATGGCTTGGTTTACATAATACATATTTTTGATTCTTTATAGTTATTTAATATTTATACACAGATTCCCACCAGCGTCTGCTTCCTACATCCTGTTACAGTTTGCACAGTATGGAAACATATTAAAACATGTAGTAAGTAAAGGTCATCTCAGTCAAGTGTACATTCAGCCCAGCAAACTAATTCATATGTTTAGTAACCATTGTCTATGTTTACAGATGTCTAATACAGGCAACTGGATGCACATTCAGTATCAGTCTAAACTGCAGGCTCGAAAAGCTCTCAGTAAAGATGGGAAAATATTTGGTGAAGCTATAATGATTGGTGTCAAAGCATGTATTGATAAGGTAGGAACAACACAAATGATATTTTCATTAATGACAAATGGAACAGATCAAAGCACTCTTGTAACATTTCTGAGGTAATCGTAACACTGGGAGTGTTTATTTTTTGTAGAGTGTAATGGAGGGCTTGGACAAAAGCAGCACAACCAGTTCTGTGTTCACGCCCCCAGTAAAAGCTCACGGAACCCCCAGTCACCCTGTATCAACTCCTCGATCTGTCATGAGACCCCTCAGTGCAGCTTACAAAGCATCAAGCAGTGACTACCAGGTACAGTAGATCAATAATCTCCCACCCTCCACTGTTAAAGGTGCTCTGAGCTATTTCAGCTGTTTTGCTAACCTGCCATTTTGCCAGCTTTATATAACATGCAGTCTTATCCAAAAACCTGGCGTCAAAGACAGGCTCTCTCACTTTTGTTGACCACAAGACTTCAAGATTTCTGCAGTTTCTCTCCAGCTTTGTTTCTTGTACAGTCTTTGGCCACTCAGATTGTCCTCCTTGCTGTGAATTAAGACACACGTCTGTTTTTTTTTTTAGCAGATTCTAGCATCTTCAGTTGATTAGAAGTTCTTAGCTGTTACTGTAATAGTGGAATTAGAAATTTTTTGCTTTTATGCTTTGGCTATTTTTAGCCACTTCTTATGACGCTTAACAATCTGCTACACATGGCAACTGTTATTTGGTTTTAATCATTGGGATTGATGATTAAAGGAATTAGCCTTTGTGTTATGGCATATTTACATCATAACTGGATCAATTTAATCTTTCTAGTCAACTAGACTAAAATGAAATCTCTAGACTAAAAATGAAAAAGATATTTTACTCATGAGAGTTTTTAGATATGTCAGTAATTGTGGTGAACCTACTGTAGATAAACAATGTCATAATTCCCTTTAATTTTTTCCCTTTTACAATTAAATGGAATTTTAAAATTAAAGACCAGAAGAATAAACAAAACAACATCCTTATTTATATTTACCAAAGTTAACAAACATTTAATGCATAGCACATATTTTTGCTGTTTACAGAGGCTGGTGTGATCTCCTGTAAGTTTGTGTAATAGTTTATCTGCATAATAGAATATTACAAAAAATTTAATTAGTTTAATTTAGAGGCCAGTTACAACATAAAAATTTATTAAGTTAAAAGTATTTTAAGTGTTTAGAATACTTAAATTCTAAATTTGTGTTTCAATTCTAAATTTTGCATCATTTGTGTTTATTTTTTAGGTTGTGTCAGATCAACAGACACCTAAAAAGGATGACAGCTTTGTATCAAAAGCAATGGAGTATATGTTTGGATGGTAATGGTTTCCTCTCGGCATCCTGATGAAAAGCTCTTGAACCATCAACAGCCTCACGTGTTGACGCTGCTCTAAAACTGAATGCAGAAGCACTTTATCTCGACGACTAATTGACTTTGCGTGGTGTAATACAGCAGATGCACTCTTGAGCCTTTCACGTGGATGTCAGCTTATTTCAGCTTCTGTGTCGAGCCCTCCTGCCTTTTTCTGAACATGCCTCAACATCAATATCGTTTAATTGAAGGACGTACTGCTGAGCATTAAGTGTTACAGGTCCATCAAAACAACAACATGCTAGAAAAGGATCCAAATCAAGACACATTTTATGATGTTTTCTTTTCGAGATATGTGGTTATACGTATAAGAATGAATGTCACAAGAACTTATACATGTTTACCTTTTTGAGATCAAGGCCTTAAGAATTTATCTTCATTTATCTTCAATCTTTTCATTGGGTTATATATCTCTGTTTTTAGCTTACTGTGGGTTTTCAGTAACTATTCATTGTTTTACTAAAACAGAAAATCCATTTTTAGAAATGTCAGATTTTGAAAATGCTCCTCTTTAATAAACACACTGTATAACTAGAAACTGAAGTTGTTGTCTTTAATTACAGTTTCATGCATACTGAATTGTTAAGTCGGTGCAATTAGGCTGAAACGAAAAAGTTACACAAACATCTGCCTCAGCAGTGTTGAACTGAGCCACATTTTTGCCTAGACAAGGCTCCTGTAGCTCAGCTGGTGGAGAATTGCTTAAATTGCTTAAAAGTCACTTTCAGTAAAGGTGTCTGTCAATTGCATAAATGTAATAAATGACAACTGGGCTGTTTGACGTGGCAGTTTATGTGGCAAGCAAAATGTTTATATTTTAAAATCAAAAGTAATATCTTCAATTCTACCAATGTACCAAAACCATACATTAAATGGAATTTGTGTTTGATTTTTTGTGACTACCTCTGAATGTTGTCTTTGACTTGTTTGTAATTAACTGGCAAATTTGCTCTTGATTTTGGACTTGGTTGTACTTGATGAGTAAGAGGTTTTGTTACACGGCATCATAAATTAATGAGCATCTGGGGATTTTTTTTAAAGCAGGCCTTTTCCAAAACAGTCATATAAATATTTCCTGATGAATATACATGTGCTGTGGTCCAGATATCTCTCAAAATTTATAGGAGTGTTGTGTCTTTTGTGGCACATTTGTATAAAGCATCAAAAATGTGATATGATAAAGATTTTATATGATAAAGAAATGTCACACTGTAACAAAAATCACAACCCAGTTACTGCCTATTTTGTGTGAACACCTCATGTAAGTTAAGCAGGGAATAATGGATACGTTTGTCTGTTTATCATCCAATGAAAATGACACATTCAGCAGCCATGTGGTATAATTGTGTATAAACTATTATGATATTAACATTTTTGTTGTTATTATTTTGTTACAAAACTCATGAAATGTATGCATACCTGTTTTTGTATGTGCCTTGCCCAGAGCTATTATTCCATCAAAATATCTGAAAACAACAGCAACTTAAATGAGATACAAAATAATTTCACATGGGATCAGATGTGCTAATAAGAACAAATTGACTTCATTCCTCAGAAACCCTTTAAAACTTAGCATGTTGAATAAATGTATTGAATTATTGATTTTCTGTGGACTGGCCATATCTGTACTACAGTATGAATATTTGGCAATGTGCCTTTTAGAATCCAATGTATAATTTTTGGCTGCTTGCTAGATTGTTATTTTACTGCCTTTTGAGACACTTAAAAAACTCAGAATTTTACTAGATGTGCAGGCATAATGAACAAACTCAAATTAAAGTCTAGCTCTGCCATTGTGTTTTGTAATTAAACAGTCATAAATAGCTTACAGCCAAATTAAAAACTTATTTTAATGCTTAAAGACATCATCTGATACCAAAGGAAATTCATTAATTTTACTCATGTTTCAGTTGTTGATTTAAAGTGAGTTTCAATTAAAAACTGTGAAAAAGTTACTAACTTAAAAACAGGATTTCACAATTCGATTGTTTTTTCCATCATTTCTTGAGACCTAAAGGTTAAAACCTGAAAACTACCTTTGTGACATGCAGTAACATTTTTCTGCCCTGGCTGTTTTTCATTGACCTTTCTGATGAACCTGGGACTGGTTTCAGGTGTATGTATGAACCTCGCTCTGATCACGCTGCAGAGGTCGGGCAGGTTGGCCAGCTGGAGCACCTGAACAGACACACGGCTGAGCGCTCGCTGAAGGTGACACTGAACTGGGCCTCTGGAGGTGAGTGTGACCCCCGCTGTCAGAGGCTGGCAGCACACGGCTCAGGTGATGTGCTTTGAGATGCACGCTACCCCCAGGCCCGCTTGAGATATAATCCATCCTGATTACTGCTGTTTTTCCACCAGAGGCACGATTTAACTAACCTTGAAACAGCTTTTTATTTTTGTAGCTCACGCATAAATTAAGAACAGTTTACTGTTGATTTTCTTGACCTCGTAGGACATCAGGGGGCCAATCACTATGCAGAGCTACATTTTAATTTGTGGGTATGAATACTTATGTACTAATAGCACATTAAAATAACTGCAGTACAGTCTCTTTTATTTCATTATATGCAAGCATAGATTAAAGCTTATTTTATCTCTTTAGACTATAGACCTATAGACTATAGACTTTTTTAAATAAATGCTGTCAGTGATCTAAACACGTTTTCTCAGAAACCCAGTTTCTCTTTTATATGTGTGACACTGCAAGTGCCAAACAGCCGCACAGCCGCTCTCTCGCGACGTCAAATAAAATGTAATACTGGCCACAAGATGGCAGCGTTTTCATTTACTAAGCTGTTAGATTTTCTAACAGAAGTGAGTTGTTGCAGTGCCTTTAATGGGTTTGATCCATGTGAGAAGAATGTGTCCCTCACAGATTTCACATCTGTCTCAGTTGCAAACAAAAGCTGCACTGATGAACAAATCACAATAATGATTTGCTGCATAATTAGATTGTTACTTCTAAGACAAAGTGATGCAGATTAACGTGGGCAACACACTGCTAAAGGAACAAATACAATTAATTGTTTAACAGAAAGATTTCTGAATACTGTTGACTTTCTCTCATTTTAATAAGAACCAGAAAGAAAATACCAAACTGTTTGAGAACTTTTTATCCTTGCTTTATATATGAAAGTTTTTTCTTTGCATCATAAATGATGTTGAACATATTCATATTCAACAACTGATTGTTTTTGTTCGAAAGCTTTAAAAATGTAACAGATGAGAATAAGTCACAAACACAATCTCAGAAAATGCATAATGCATTGCTATAATGGCAAAACTGCCATTACTATCTGAGCATGCAATAATGGGATTGTAGTGATATTTTAAACATCTTCATTTGATGTATTCTTAATCCATTATAATGTAATAAAAGAGAAAAAAAGACATCCTTTCTGTCCCCATCACCGGTTCTGCGTTTAACGCAGATTGGACATAAACATTCTGTTTTGAGAGATATTTGAAGCCTAATTCAAAACACGTCAGGATGCAGGCCCTCTTAGTCACTGTGTAATCTTATATTAAAAAGATCAGGAAGGAATTAAAGGAGACCTTGGTCTGTGCAATAGGATTTCTGCAGGTCCTGTTAGACTTATTAATTTATAGTTTTAATTACATTCTGGGAATGCAGCGCTGCAAAAAGTAACCTGTTATTGGATAATCTGGGTGTGCAGATACGCAGGCAGGGCGCATATCAATAGCGCCTCCAGTGAAAAGGCCACAGCAGTATGGACTATTTAATAAGGAGGATGTGAATTAACTCACAGCCGGAGAGGCGAAAAGCAGAGCCACCGTGAAAATGAAATGCTTCTTTATTTTGCACACAACGGGCCTGAAAAAAATCAATGATAATATCTCCAGATTACAATCATCAAGGTTTACTTCTCTTTCAAAATGATTCTTATCAATTCCCTTAAGAGCAACAGCCTGTGTGAAGGATCAATATGATGCCGGTGCTGTGGTTTTACTTAATGCGTTCAGCCCTGGGCGTTTTGTGTGTATGTTAGTGAATACACGCGAGGGCTTTTCTCCAGCATTAGAATAGTTTCATGTGGCTCTGAAGGAGATCTGAGGGTTCTTCACGTGAAGCATTCTCATTCTAGATCTTCTCCAGACATGATCTAATTATTCTTCAAGTGGGTTCTCTATGACTGTCGATGGCAGTAATGAGTCCCTCCTCTTCCTCCCGGACTGGAGACGAAATTGGTATAAAGAAGGACAAGACATAAACAAGTTAAGCATTATAAACATAATTCATCATAACACGTAATATTACTTTTAGAAACAAACTGCTGGGTGTATATGTATATTCTGTATATCTAATATTACTTTTAACAACAAATAAACAAAGTTGCATTGCTGTAAACATTTCAGTTATTAACGCTACTAAATAAGTTAACTGAGGTATACGTTCTAACTGTACAGTATTTAATGTCTAATACATGCTGTTTGTTGGCATTTATGTACAAGTATAAAGGGCGAGCGTCCCTCACGGCTGCCGTAGCGTGAAAGCGTCGTTGTTTGGCGCGACGCGTCACTCGCGTGGAATAAGCTGCTGCGCAACAAAGCGTCAACTTTCCGTCTAAAGATAGTTCAGGTACGTTTACTTCTATTAAACCGAGCAGGTCATTTTCTCTTCAAGTTTTCTACTTTGTGTGATGTTGCAATAGTATTATTGAGTGCCTAGCATTTGTATGTACACCTGTGCCACTTGTTAGATATCGATGTAACAGTATTAGATTATTTTTGTATTATTGACGATTTCATTGTAATAAAACGAGAGGCTTCTTGCAGGATAGACATATGATAAACTGTGCTTAAGATCTTATAAATTGAAATAAATTGATTGTTTGTGTTTTTAATGCGCTTTGTGATGTTATTTGCTATGTAATTGTTTTTGTGATGTGTTATTTTCAGGATTTTCAGGAAAAAATATTTTAGAAGCATTTTTTGTTATGCTGGTTAAAAGTCTCTTCACATCTTTATAATAGTAGATTAGCAAAGTGTGTGTGTGTGTGTGTGTGTGTGTGTGTGTGTGTGTGTGTGTGTGTGTGTATACTTTATGCGTGTTCATGTTTTGTAGTAGGACTGGGTTTGTTACCTTTAAGTAACTGGTAAAGGGATTACAATTTCATACAACTGATTCCCATTTGATTTGAATTGTTTGGGCAACACCGGCATTAAATAAATAAATAAGATAAAGGTGTGCTGTAAGAGGGGTTTATAGAATAAGCTGAACTGACAGAAGGGGGCTGGGCAGCACACAGGAGGTGAGAGAGTTAAAATCACAGTTCTCAGAGCCTCTGTGGCCCTGTCAGCCCAGCTCAGTGCACACTGAATGATACAGGAAGATGCCCTTAAAATAATAATAAAAAATGCCTGACCGCTGGATGCAGGTTAAGCCATGCGCAAACATCGGCAGGCTTTATCAGTACATGCACTGGCTGCTGACCGACGCTGCTGAAGCGGAGCCCGTGCAGAGAGATTGCGCTCAGGTGTATGCAGACACAGTGATATGATGGGACTGGAATGTGAATGAAGCGTCATGTAGAATCTGGGCTCTTGTCAGGCAGGATTATGCTCAGATGTTGACAGCTGCAGGTACAGCGCATTGTTATTTTGAGGGCAGATATGGTGCCAAACTTGGCTGAGGCATTATGGTGTGCCCTTGTTTGTGGTAGCATTAAAACCTTTTCCAGTAAACTGGCCCTTCTCCCCCATCCCCTCATGGTGTCTCTGCAGTTGACGCTCATGAACCTACAGTTTAAAGGTGGCTACAGTGCAGTTATTTTACTTTTTGTTTTTTTTCTACATTTACAGATATGACAGTTGTTGTAGACTTGATAATACTGACATCTAGCTACAGGGATGCAGTATCACATTTACATGTTTTCTGATGTCATCGTAAAAAATTCTGTTTAGTTAGTTAATTTACTGAAGTTGTCTAATAATGTGAATGAAGGTCACGCTTCACATTCCTCTCCATTGATTTATATTCATGCGAATGTGACAGACTGGAAGGGCAAGTGTATACTAGAATAGTTTGCATTTTAAAGTGTTCCAAAGTTTAAGTTTGGTGAACTGTGACCTAAATTTGTATCATGTGAAAATGTGTGACCAATATAAGATCGATACGGCTACAATGCGATTCAGATGGATAATAGCAGTATTGCAAAATCCTATTTTTTTTTAAATACAGCTTTAAAGAAACAAAACTTGTTGTTTATGTTGTTTAAATAAAATTAAAACCACAATCTAACACGATATCTATCATGTCATATATTCACAGGGGTCTCTGTATTTTTCACAAGCTGGAAGTCTAGTGTGACCATCACATCAGGCTTTTATAGACTACTGATATAACAGGAGTGTCATCACATGTCAGCCTTCACGATTTTAAAAACATTTTTCAGGAGTACTTTCATTTCTTTATGTGTGAAACTTTTTAATCAGGAAAGAAATTACCAAGCGCACCTTTAAGAAGCCACATTAAGGAAACGTCTTTAAAAGCTTTTAGCGGCGTGCGATTTCCCTGCTGAGGGAACTTTTTTTGTTGTTTATTTTGTAATCATCTTCAATGTTCTATCTCTCTAGTGCATTAAAGTTCAAATAGTTTTTAAATGTCTGATGACATGAAGATGTGCTGGTGCTGATGAAGCTCAGAAGTTCTGAGTCATTTACACCCCACACATTAAACCTCCGTATTCACTGCCATATTAATGAGTGAAAGTCCCAAATAACTTGAGTCAGAAAAGCCGATCCCTTCTTAATGTCAAAAGCTTCAAATGTCAACGCTCACTCCTCCTGCGATTGCCCATTTATCTCTATCTCAGCAGCCTCCCGTTCCTGTCACAGGAATGACTGCAAGATACCGCTTTATCCTGTGGAAAACGTCGGCTAGGATGAAAGAATGAGGGAAACAGTGAGTCAGAACAGAAATAAGCAAGTGTGTGGAAAGAGGAGAATTGGAGTTGAGGAGAGAAGGCGGATGTGAGATTACAATAAGAATGAGAGATTATGGAAACAAGAAGAAAAAGATGAGCTGTGTGCATCTATTTGAAAGTCTTGGGCCCTCGGGCCTTTAACAATAAGTGGGACATCACTGTGTCCTGCAGTTCCTTGAGTCCTGCTGTGTGTGAGTGTGTGAGTGAGTCCTTTTTCTTGGCCACAGGACCTCATCTTGTCATTGTGCACCCAAAGGTGAGAGAAAGTGTATGCAAAGATTAATAACTACAGTTTGTCTGAACAAAGAGGGAAATATCTATGGTTCTGCAAAGGAAAGCAATTGGTTGGATTTCAATTACATTCAGCCTAGCATTCATCTTCTAAGTTATTGTCATTTCAGTTCAGTGTTGGACACTGAACGGATAATGTAAATTGTGCCTTGCAAGAAAGGTGGCTATGGTTCTAACACATTACCAAAATTTTATTTTTTTTATAATTTATTAGCATTTTAAATGTACTATTATTAGGGTTTTGTCGCCAAAACAGTCATTTTAGCATAACATGACCATGATGCATCATTCTCTCTGGCCCTTTGGTATTAAACAGGATTTTTTGCTATTGTTCCTTTAAGAGTTAAATGTACACAACCTCTTTTTGGAACCTTACTTGTTGTGGGTTTGCCTGGTTCAGTATAGTTGACACTGCCTTATCCTTCGATAACAGTCTTTACTCAACACTCTGCCCTGAAATGTACAGCACTTGTCAGGATGACATAAACTTCAGCCAGAATCGTAGTACATTATGGTTTATTTTAATCCACATCATATTCAATTGGAAAAATAGTATTTCTTCTTGTACATGTTTAGACGTAGGTGGTGGTGATATTTCAATCCACTTATGGTTATGACCTCAACTACAATATTTCATAACCTACATTTAACTGGGTAATGAACTTATTTTCCATGTAGTATATAAAATTGATTTTATTTACAATTACTGTAATACTAAATTACTTTCATGATATAGTGACTTAATAACTAGCAATAAAACAGGTATTTAGTATGTTGTGTAAGAGATAAATAAAGGAAAAATGGTCTAAAGACTGCTGACAGTCCTTCTCAGGATACTGGCAGTTCTGCCCTATTATCAACCAGGTGCTGTCTTCTGGAAGTTATGGAGAGTCACAAATTTACAAACACTTAGTCTCCCTAGTCTTCATTTAGAGAGAAAGAGGGTTTTAAGTCACACTGGTTGTTAGATGGTTTTACATGTTATTCCTGAAAACTGTATTTTACTGAAGACGTAATTGTTCATGATAAGCAGTGCTACAAGAAACCACCCCAGTCAGACAACAGACACTAATCTTCAGCAGATGAGCTTTGGAGGAAGTCTAAAGAGTTTTTCTGCTGATTTATGGGCTGACTTTAGACATGAGATTATCTCTTCCCCTGTCTGATCACCTGAATGACAAGTGGCACTGACTCAGGGGAACGTGGACTCATAGACCTCACCAGAGTGTGTGCACCTGCCAGAACCCTATCTGTAGCCAATCAGTCACATGTTCGTTCAGCCATAGTCATCCTCAGTAAGGGCCCAGTCTCCTTCACAGACATAAAAAGATAAAGATGGGTGTTATCTAGAGCTTTAAAAATCTGATAAATCTACTTTATCCAATTTTGGAAGAACAGGGATCAGAGATGAATTCGTTCTGCACAGATTTGCTTTTTCGTTCATAAGTGGATTGAATGGGTGGATGAATGTTGCACTTTGAGAGTCTCTCTGTTTCTCTACATTGAGTATGATTAAATAGTCTACGTCCTGCAACGATATCATTTGAGGACGCAGTGTCATAAACTACAGTGTATATCTGTTGTGTTAAAGCTGTGATTTGGTTAGACGTATGGCTTGTGTTTTTGCCTCCGTTATCAGTAATGTAGTTCATAAATACAAGTTCTTTGAATAAGATCAAGGAAAAAGTGTGAGGCGTGGGCTCATATGCCACAAAAGCATTAAAAAATAACCAGAAGATATAAATACAAAAACAGAACTAAACGCTACCGTGTCCTCTGTGACTTGCTTCCACAATGTCCCATTGTTCACGCAGTATTTACCGGTTGGTCTGTGTCATCCATCTTGTGTATATTTCCCAGCTCTCAGCATGAGATGGCCTTCAGCCAGTGCTCTGGGTCTCTTGTTATAAATCTAACAGCATTGTTTGCTATGATGCTCAGCCTCCAGCAGTCTGTCATCACAAGGATGCATTCCTGGCTTGAGGAGCGATTTTTTCCCCCAACCACCTTGTCTCACCCTGTTTCTTTCCTGATAACGCTGAGAAGAACAAATGGATGTGAAAGTTTTCAGGCCCAAGTGCCCAAGGCTGCCATGTTGCCACGTATGTACTTTTGGAAGAATCTGTCTGACAGACTTTCCTACCAGTGTTAAAGGTCACTGGTAATCGCCACTTTGTACAAGCAGTCCGTCAAGGTAACTGATGTCACGTGACTTTAGTACCACAAGTACACCCTTGAGGGCTAGCTTGTTTCAGGGCTGGCCAGAAGAAAGTGGCAGCTTGAGACCAATAAATGTATATTTGCCATTTCCCCATCTTTCATAATTGTAAAAGAGATACGTTTCACTTGACCTGCAGTCATTTTGAATGCTACACACTGCTTAAATTCTCCAAGGGGCTTGTTAGCATTTTTAGCCGTCTTTTCTTCCTACTGTTTCCATGCTGCAGATGCAAAGATGTGTAGCTCTGTATGACCTTAGTTAAGGTAGCTGCATCCTATGGGACTGTCAGCATCTATGAAGGTAGGTTGACGCTGAGTGATTGCTTTCCCACAGGGCATGCTGGTAAGTGTGAGATTTACCCTGTTGGTTTCTAGGGAGGGGTGACTGTGATCAAGAATAGATTTTGACCAATGGTAGATAATGGCAGTCAGCAGAAAAATGATGCTGGAAAAAATAGAAAAGAACACATTATTAGAGTCCAGAGCAAGACCGTCATAACCCTTCCTTAAGGAGGCGTGGACGCAGAGAGCATCTGGGGAATTATAATGGCATTTATTCCTGTCTCTGAAACAGGATGGCTATAATATGTCAGTAGTGTCTTCCGGTTGAATCCATATTGGTTGGTTCTTTAGTTATTCAAGCAGCTTTATTTCTCAAAGGTCCCGTTAACAGAGTATTTGTTCCTCACCAATATGGCCCCCATTTATCCTGTCTAATTTGTATACTTTGTTACCACACACACACACAAGTCGATGTTTAAATACATATACTGTTTGTAGTCGAGTATCTTATAAGCACTCTTGGGAGTGACAAATGAGAAAACAAGCAAAGGCAGTAAAAACAAAAGTCAACCGGTCAATGACAATTCAGCGCCGCTCATTTAGGTTTAGAAATAGTTCCTTTATGCATTCCTTATTTCTCCTGAACAGCTACCTTTTTATCAGAGCGCTTTTTAAAATAAACCCATCCTGCAGCTTACAAAAAAATTAATTGCTCCTCAGAAAGCTGATTTGATTCCAGGGTTGCTGCGGGTTTCCCACGATCTAAGAAATTGCTATTTCAAACACCTGTGGCCCACAAATACACCCTACTAATAACAACCTTGTTTATCCCTGTTATAAGGGAGCCTGCTGCATCACAGACCCAACCAGAAAAAAATGATCACACTGTGCCAGTAATACTTGCTTTAGTGAGTGCAGGATGCGTCCACAGGAGGGATTAGCCATATTGATCCCAGCTGGCAGACAGAACTATTTGAAAGTCGGAACAATCACATTGGGAACAGACTCTATGGGCATGTGGACGAAGGGAAATGGTAGATGTAAGATAGTAACAGTGGAAACGCTTAACAGGTAACAGGGGACTAACATGCTATTGGCAACATTTGCTGCTTTTCCCATTCAATTCTGCTCTTTCACTTTTCTTTGCTTCACTGTTTGCTTTAAAGGTTAAAAATGTGTTTGATCCAGCAGTTGAGATGGGGGGGTGAAATGTTTTGGGGAATCTGTGGTTCAGTCTACTTTATTTTTGCAAATCTATTTGGTGTCAGTAATGGTCTTTGTTGACAGAAATTTACCTTTCACTTTTAATGACTTAATTTTCCCATATTAATTTATTTCATATTATTAATAATAATCATTATTTCATTGAAGGTTTTATATAAATTAATGTTTTTGTCATCTCAAATCCTCCTTCAGTGGAGGAAGTGCAGTTCGGTGTTAAACTAAATGTCAGGAATGTTGTTTATACTCATTCAACACAGCATGTTACACCTGAAAGCCTGATATATTAAATAGCACCATTGTATCCTTATAAATAGCAACCTAATTAGCGTCAGGTAACTTCAGGGGCACTGACTGTATATACATGCACATGAGAGAAGTGCTTACTCCAGGGTCTGTCTAGAAAGCAGAGTTCTGAAATGTCATGCAGATGTAAACATCATTTTCCATACATCCTATAAGAAAAGCGGCCTAATAAACAAAATAAGCTGCATTTTTACAAGTTTTTTAAAAGACTGTATGTGTGGAAAACTAACCTGAGTTTCTATTTAATGTTGGTTAATGTATCCAATCATTTCCAGTGTGTTTACTTGACTTGTGTTTACGTGTGTTAACTGAATTTAAAAAAAATCTGTAATTTGAAGTTTGAAGTAATCCAGTAATTTCCAGTTTGTGTTTACCTGACAAACTGTGTTTATATTCGGTCATAATTTTTCATTTTGTTCTGTAGTTACAGGGTTGAGAGTAAACGGCTAAAGCAGTGCATGTCAATAAAACACAGATGCAACCCATAGCTTTCTCATAATACGCAGCATGGTCTCCATGTAAGCGTTCTGACTGTTTCTGTAATACGTTTATTGTCAGTAGCTTTAAAGGCAAGTCACTGCAGACGTACTTAGATTTTAAAGCCTGCAATTGGTGACAGGCAGCCATGCTGTTGTACTTTTATACAGCTGTATTTGGTCTTGCATATTGATTTAAGGTTTTCACAATATACACAATGCAGACTTTAATTTCTGAACACAATAATGTTTTTGTAAAGACATTAGGACCGGCCAGTGCTCAGGGGACTGAGATAAACCCACAAGTCTCAGGATATTTTATTTTATATTCAGAAGAACAAATCTGCTTACTTCGACATCCCATGATTTTACATTGGTTTTATAAGATTGTAAAAACATAATGTTCCTCTCAAGGGATGAGAATTAATTAGCCTCACCATCTGGTAATTGCGCTAAAAAAACAGTAGGTAGGATTGTTGATAATCGTTGACATGCTGAATGTTTCAGCTCACTGTAGTTATACAGTATGGGACTTGCATCAGAATATTGCTTAACACCCTGTTTACACTAAATGATGTTATCATCGTGAGTGCTCGCTGTTACACAGCAGAGAACTTTCTACCCCCGCAGTTTAATAACTTGTGCTAGGAACTTGTAATTTCATCAGAACCCAAGGTAAGCAATTATGAAGAATTTGTTAAACCAGGTGCACATTGTTTGTGTTTCTTTTTCATGGGAGTGTTTTGCCCAACTATTAGTTGTAGTGTTAGGAAGAATAAGTAGTCCATAACCTGTTTAGCCACAGACACTGATTCCTACAAACTCAGACTGATCTTTATTAGTACAATCATAACATTTATGAAGGGATTCCTAAATAAGAACATATTTGTTAGTAAAAACAAGTTAGTTAGAACTGCATGTCTCCTGCATGTCTTTTGTCCTATTTATTACATTAGCATTGTTCCATTTAGCGGTTAGCTTTATTCAGCTTCAGAAGTTGCTTTTAAAAGCTAACAATAAGTGTAGTTTACAAAAAAAATTTACAAGTACAAGGACTAGAGTTAAAGAGGGGTGGTCACACTGCAGGAGTTTTGGACTGTTTTGGACACTCATAGAACTACATTAAAGGCAAAGAATTATTGTTTAATTATTAGACGTTTAATTGAGCATCAGAAGCATATCAGACTTACCTGTCCAATATTTGTCTCATGGCATATTTGTGGCCTGCTTTAGTGTTCAGCCTGCTTTTCCCATTCTGCAGTTTGTTTTCAGTATGACCTCTAGAAAGATGGATAGCTCTTATCCCTCAATGCTGCGTCAATAGCTTTTCTAAATATGGACCAGGTGCGTCACAATACAACAAGGCCCCTTGAGAAGCGTCGCAGAACCTACCAAACAACTTGCAGTCAGATTCTGAGCTTCATGTCCTGTTTTGTCCTCCATAGTGGTGATGTCTTTAAAAGCATGCCTGCCTTCCCCTCAGTGCACTTAAGAGATGTCACTCACTGGTCCTGAGTCAGCAATTGTTGCACTTTAGCCATATCTGTGTTTGCTGAGGTCAGGGGTCTTCAATTCCCCCACTTGAGCTTGAACACTGTAACCTGCTCTTCAGGTAAAAAGGGGGTGAAAAAAGCCATCATAAGTTCCCTTCCATTCTTTGTCCATCTTTGTCCACTTTTCAATCCATCTTTCTCTTTACTTCACCTATCAGTTGCTGCAGAGAGGTTGGAGTGAATATCAGGTATGTGGTGAAATGGCCAGGACAATAATCACAGTAATATGGAGTGTTCGTAGCTTTGGTGCTTTCAGATGCCTCTCAGTGGCATGAAGTGCAGTCTTCTCTTAATGACCATTTTACGTTATAAGTATAAAAGCTGTGGGTGTCTGTTGGATTCTGCCTTAGATGCTTTTTTTCACCCAAATCCACCCAAAGCCTTTTCTTATATTGTGAGAGAGTGTTTTATACCTGCTCACCCTGAATATAGGACCTCTGTCACCAATTAGATGTTGCTGGTTGTCTGTCAGGATAGTCAGCCTTGTTTGAATTTATTGTTCCCTTGATTGAAGACAGAAACTCATTCATCGCAAGCGTCAACGGGATGCCATGCCCTCAGTCACGCAGCCCCGCCTCCTGCCCGTCCGTCTAATAACGCGTTTAACTTTTGTCCAAGACGCACCTATGCTTCTTAATTAGATGACAGGGGATCTAAAGCAATTATGTGTTTGAGCTGCTAGGCATGTTGAAAAAAATGGTTGAAAGGTTCTCTGATTTACTACCTTGCCAGTGAGAAATAAGAACAGTTTAGTCAAGATTTTTGTATGTGTGCTTCATACAGTATTTTAAGCATATTAACAGTGGGTGTAATTTCAGTTCAATTACATTGAAAAGACATCAAGACCAGTGCAGACATGGGACTCACTTTGCTTTTAAAGTTTTTTTTGTTTGTTTTTTTTTTTTTTTGAGGTTGAGTTTCTATTAATTTGCCAGTAATTTAAGTGAACGGTTATTCTTGATGACGTGTTCAACAATTTGAAGAGCTTGTGTTATTTAATTTAATAGCTTTATTTTGACAGTCATTGTCAGTTCTGAGATTTTGCAGGTCAGTGGATAAATACATTGAATCAGCACTTGAAGCACAGAATGTTCAGCATAAAGTATAACTCAGTGGTCAAGCACTAATACTTTGCCTTTGAGTACTTTAAGGATCTGGGTTGTATAACTTTTCCCTACATTTGATGTGTTTCAGATATTTGGTGTTTTTCAGTGGAAGATTAAACAACAGAGATTGATAACTGCAATGAACACCAAGCAAACATTAAAAGTAACACATTCCAACACTGCATTACATTTATTGTAACACACACAAATAAACTCCTGCTCAGGAAAGGGAGACCCATTCTCTGCATTTGATGCAAACCTGCTGTGCGGTATTTCATGAAGCGGTGGGCACATACTCGTCTTCGGCCAAAGCGGTGGGGGCATGTTTTTAGCATAAAAGACACCTACAGTATGTGCACAGAGATAGTCACCTCAAACCATAATAACAGGATTAAACATTTGTCTAAGTTTCTAAGACTTTCATTCTAGAATGAATCCTCGAACAGGATTGACAGTTCCACAAGAACTCACAGTTTGTGCTCAATCCTCCAGATGCAGTTTGGGCTCCTTTCCATTTCATTGAGGTTGTCTGCACTCCCACGGTTTCATCTCATAAAAAATAAACCTCCTCCTCTAACATCATACGCAAATTCAAGATAAATTCCTTTTGAGGGCTGACTATTTGTTTAGAGAACTGAAGCTCAAAGAGATTAAGTTGACATTTCAATGTTCATCATGTTTATGGTTCTGCCCTATTTGTGTCTTAATGTCTTGCATTTTAAACACATTGGGCATTTCCTGTTAAAATGTGGATCATCTTCTCTCTCCTGGATACGGATTTAGAAATAATACAACACATTCTCCACCTCTTCCAGTTCTGGTGTATTTTGACAGTTTGAAGTCGAGCTGAGTTTGGAAAAGAAGCGTCTTTAGCATGCTGGGGAATGAAATTCAGGTCAAACTCTGTGATCCAAAGCAGATTGCTTTTATTTCATACATCACAAACACAATTGCCTTCTGCAAACCTTGCCACCAAGAGGGAAGTTGAGAAGTTTTGGTTTCCCAACTGCATTTCTAAGACCCATTTCAATAGAACAAATGTTTCTGGACTCTGTAGAATTGCAGAGCATTAGAAGTGACAGGATCAATGGCCGCCTGTCCTAAGGATGAGAATTAGTATTGATGTATTGATGCAGAGAATTCAACTAGCCCCACCATTGGTTTACTGATAGACCGGCCACTTAATTATCATAAAATAGTTGAAAATTAATTAGTTAGATGTTGTAACAAAGCATGAAATTGCAAACAATGTACAGATACTTAGGTTAAAAAACAAAGTCATGAGCATCCCTTATGCCAACGGCTGTTAGTAATTGCAATTTAGTAATTGTTTTTAGGCCTGTTCATTTAATGTTATAAGAAATTGATTATTGGATATATTTAATGCATTTGGTCTTATGGTTGTTGTTTTTCACTTATGTTTAACTAATTGCTTGGAGTAATTATCCATTTCATCTGCGGCAAGATTTTTTCCAGGGAATCATAAGCTGTTCAACATTATCATTTTCTAACTCCTAATTGGTTTTGCTGTAAGCTCAAATGAGTGACATTTAAAAAATGTAACTGTAAAAGCCCCACTTGCAAAAAAAACAGTGATTAAAAATTGTCAAGTCTTGTAAATTCTTAATGTTTTTATTCTGGTAAATGTAGTTTTTGTTCAATCCTTCTTAATTGTTAGCATGCGCTTCTCGCCATGAGGCTAAGAGACTGAGCGTTCCATTTAAAAAGGTTAATTAAAATCACTTCTAATTAGAACTTTAGTTATCTTCATTGCAGAACTACTTCATTCAAGGTAGCAGAAAACTTCCCATTTGTTTCTTTATATTCACTTCTGAGCAAATAAAAAGCAGAAGTTCTTTAGTAATCTGGATAACTTTTGGAGGCCTTGCAATCGATCTTTACCTTTCCCCCATATGGTGCTCTTGCCAAAAGGGGATTTGAGCTCAGATTCCCTTCTCTGGTCTTCCTGCCTGGAAGAGTACAGTCACCCTCTAAGCCAGACCTGGAACCCATCGGGGGGATTGTGCCATCAGACTGTGCAGTTTCAAATCTGTCATTTGTGAAAGATTTGGAGAGACTCAGCAGTGCTTTAGCACACTGTTAACCGGCAATCTCCAGCTCTAGATGTCCCACAGACAGCCATTTTTTACCTGCTTTTCCATGTTTATCTCACACTATCTTTCCATTCGTCCTTGTCTTTCTGTCTCACTCTATACATTCCTTACATACCATGAGTCATTGTCAAATTTATGTGGACAAGCACCAACAAACTGCAAAAGTGAAATGGAAGCCCATTTGCTGACATACAGGGTCGGTCCATTATCTACCAAGACCCCTTGCACGCCACTGTGTTTAGTCTGGCCCTGGCAAGTAGAGATTGAGAGAGACTTCTGCTTTTTCTTCCCTGATAAGCCAATGGCATCTCCACAGGCCGGGTCACAGCGCGTGAGGGACGACGAGATGCTACTGATTGGAACTGCCTATTTAGCTCTTATCTGTCCCTGTTGAGCATGTGCGATTAGAAAGGTAGAAAATGGTCTGACAGGGAAAAAACCTAATTTAGGAGCCACAAATGATGTATGGCAAACAACATTGTCTTCCCTGAACTCACAAAGCCAGGATAATTCTGTGGAATGGTGGAAATGCCCTTGTTGGTAGCTGGTGTAGTGACTCATGTTTAACGTTTATGGTTTTAAAGCACTTGCTCCTCTCCCCCTCCATACATTCCAGCTTATTTTGTAGGTGGAACTATTGAAAGAAACCAGCTCAAATCCCATCTGGGACACTTATATATATACTTATATATATATATAAACGTTTTCCTTTAAATATGTTGGTGGTGAACTTTCTGTGAACGTCCTGCCCTTGTGCTAAATCTGCTGAGAGGCATCAATGAACCATTAAGAAATAAAAAGTGAACACAGAAAAAATAACAAAGACAAGTGTGGAGGCTTTATTGGTTTCTCTTTATAGCTCTGTAAGTCGTGAGAATATGAGGTAGATGTTGCCATGGAGAATTAAGATCTAAATTCAAAGTGCTGTTATGCTGAGTATTTGCTCACATTTTCCTTAATTGAAGGAGATATGGACCAATAAAGCCTAGCCTTAACATTACTAAATTACTCTGAAATTACCAATTACTTTGTTTAGAAAGAATATTAGGTGCACAGACTGATAAAAATACAGAATTTTTACCTGCATAATTACATTAATTGACATTAAATATGTTTATAGATGATGACTATTATAATATGTATGAACTGTAATTATGATGATGATACCATTAAAGTTACAAATTCATTGAGGAATTTGTATCACAGGAAAACATCATGGGGTATTATATACATGTATTGCTTTTCATTTATCATGATGTACTTTCAAGCTTTAAGATTTTGGGACTGTAGCCTTCTGTATTTGATGGGAATTATGCTTAATCCAGGGCCACAAACACCCCTCTATTCACTGTTAAATAATGTAAAGGTAAAAGGATTGCTTTTTGTATTGCACTTAACTTGTTGAATTTAATATAACTTGGGCTGTATGGCATTAAAGTGACATACAAGTATCAGATTTATAATGCTATAGATAAAGAAATAACAGCTTAATGTCCCTATCTCCATATAATGTACAAGCTAGATTATAATATAAGGAACAATTATAAGTCATTTTTGTCATAATGTTCACCATAAAAGGAAATACTAAAATAAACCCAATTAAAGTGTCAAATGCAATTCATTTGAAGCTTTTGTGTTGCCACCTATCTTCAGCTGAACTCTAAGAGGCAAGGCAGAGCTTTTATTTCTTGTTTCACTTTTGTAGAAGTTGACATCCACTCATTTGTGTGTGTGTGCATTCGTATACAAAGAAGTGCCTGGAAATGTCTATTTTATTTTAGTTGTTTGCTTGTTTTTTGCTCAGTATGCAGTCTGCAGCTCAGAGCCTTGGGGTAAACGTAGGTTAAGGCTTCCCGTGGCATTTCAACTTTGCATAATTTGTTTGCAGAGATCCTCCAGCGATGACTGTTCTACTTTACCGTGCTACACAAACGCGAGAGGTATCGCAAAATTGCATAAAAGTAATGACGGCTTAATGCATAATTTATTTTTGTGTCGCTACGCATAGTGGCGACAGAAGAGTGTGAATCTAGAAAAGGTCATTTTAGTTGTCCTTTAAGTAGATCTATTACTGTGGGAAAAGGCCTTATTTCCTCACTTTTAATTAAGATACATTTGGTTTGTTCTGCCTGTGAGGTCGTAGCATCTAGCTGAAATGAATCCAGCAGCACTGGTTTTTAAAGAATGTCATTTTGCACTGGGGCTGCTGTAGAAGTGGGCTTTTCACACAAGGTCAATGACCACACTTTCAGAGCACAATCCTGTGTATAAAGCTCGTGTATATATATAAAAGTATATACACCTTCCTTGGTTTCATTGTAGGGTACACACTGAGTTCACACAGGTTTCTTGTAAAGCCATTTCCAAGTGTTTGTCTCTATAGCAACAGATGGAAACAGAGTAGAATGTATAAAAGTGTTTAAAATGTCCCTGTGGTTACAGAACCCGGATAAGAGCGCAGCAATCCAAGGCAGATTAGCATACAAGAGCATCAAATAACTTCATGTTCTTTGCATAATACGCTTTACCTTATTGCAGTTTTCTCTCTCCTCTGATATTTTCTCACCACTCATCATTAGTTTAATTCCAATGGTGATTTCTCCTCTTTGGAAGTTAAGGCATTTAGGGATTTGCCTATAACTGAAGTCATTCTTCATAAACGCAGGAACAGATTTAGACAAATGTGAATATATTGAGACATTAACTAAATACAGACAAAAGCAAGATGTTTCTTTATGTAGCCCGCTGGGAGCAAAATGGAACCGTGTGTGAAAAACGAAGGCTTAATAATACTGTCCACATACACACAATTTGATGAATAATGTGAATTGCTAATACCTTTTAAAGTTAGCGCTCATTGATTAGCTTACAGTGGTAAAGTGATTTATATACCAGTTCTTTGTAGGGACTCGGAGATGCAAATAGGGTTTTGAGAAGGGGGCGAATAAGTTAACCCCTTAATCGTCATTAATCCCATAAAGCCGCCGGACCGCTGCAGACTCATCCGTCAGTAATTGCATTGGAACTGTGTGTTTCCTAGAAGGAGAGTGAGTCATATAGACTCTCAATCCTGTTTACCTGCATACATCTGCTAATTAGTTTTTCCTCTCAATTGGCACTTTTGCTCTGGGTTGTGCTTTAGTGGCTATAATCACTTTGTCCTTAAAATTCAACTGATAAATGGGGGATGTAAATCACACATTTGTATGCTGGTGTGAAGTAAACGCAATCGTGCATCTAGATATATGCGTGTGTGAGGTTCAAGAAGAAGGTAAGCCTCTTAAACTCTCTAGCTGTTCTTTGGCACTCTGGGCCTTGAGAGGTTGGGAAAACTGACCAAGTTTATGATGAGCTAAACAGACCACTGACTTCTCAGTTTTCCTTATAAGCTGCTTACACAGAACTTCTCATCTGTTTCTTGCCATCCGGTAAATAGACTGTGTTTGGAATATTTTGGGTTTGAATTCGTACGGCAGTAGGACACAGGCCAGAGTACTAAATGCAGACCCAGAGTACTAAATGCAGGTCGTATTTACATACAGTTTGGCTATAAACAACAGTGACAACTGAAGTGACTCTCTAAATGCATGAACAGGACAATTTGAAAGTCACACCTGTTAGTAAACACTGTTGTTAATCTTACACTGACTTAGTGAACGTTATCTTGCTCATAAATGACTTTTCTGCAAGGTGAAAAAGTCCCATTTGAGCTGCAAAACTGTAATCTAACATCGGTGTTATATGCTTGAAACAGTGGAACGTTTTTGTTCCCCACTTATGAGTGATTTATGATGTAATTCGAATGATGGCAGCTGAAGTGAGTCTGCTGTTTAGCTCATACTGTGAGCTCATCATCTTTTCAGCAGCTGTGAATGAACTACCCAGGAAACAGCTCTGCATGTTTGGAACCATGGGGACAAAGTCACTTAGCTCGCCGTTCCCACTAGATTATGGTACACCTTTCCAGACTGTGTGCCATTATTCACAAGGTGGAGCATTTGTTTGGGTGTTCTTTTGCCCATATACTTACCATAACATTAACATGTCTAATATGGAAATTTCTGGAATGGAAAAGCTATAAATGGATTTTTCTCTTACTGTTAAGCAGCTACTTTCTGAAATGTCATGCCAAACTTATTGCATAGAGGTGGAAAGTCTCAAAATCCCTTCTGTCATATGTATGGCATTTAGAATAACTCCTGCTTTTAGGAGAAGCAAAAGTAGGTCCCACATGTACTTCTCACCTTCACTGAAGCTCTGAAGATCCATCTTTGGTGATCCAATCGCAATTGGCCACCCGAGACAAGTTGCTATTTACACCTGGTGGTAAAGTGTTTCAAATCTATTTCTTTTGACCGCTTGTGGTCAGATTTAAAGGGAAGGTCCTCTGATTTTATGACTACATCACTCAAACAATGTCCAAAAAATCTAAATAACTCTAACAACTAAAGGACATAGTTGTTCTCCAAATATACTTCTACAAGTATATACTTACCAAATATACAAGCACAAACCTGTATTAATTAAACTGAACAAACTTCAGATCTGTCACTTCCTGTTTATATCAGACATACTAAAGGAGTGCATGCACACTATTCAGGCCCTTTTTGTTAAAGCAGCATGCATACATTTAAAGCCCTTGTTTTAGTTCAGTGGTCAATTGACAGATGAGTAGGAGACCATAGTTAATTGGCTTACATCACATCAGATTAGTGTTTACACTACACATGTAATGTGGTTTTGACTGTTTTCAAATCTGCTTTAAATAATAAAATATTTTGCAAAATATTTTGGACTTGGTTTACAACTGTGGTAATTGTGATTGCATCACCAAAATTGGATCTTAACACCTAGTGTAAATGGAACCTAGATTAATTTCTCTGTCTGTCTTCATGGTCACATTAGAGGATTAAACAGAAGCTTGTACAGTGATTTTTT
Source organism: Yasuhikotakia modesta (assembly GCA_036877545.1). Classification (NCBI taxonomy): domain Eukaryota; kingdom Metazoa; phylum Chordata; class Actinopteri; order Cypriniformes; family Botiidae; genus Yasuhikotakia; species Yasuhikotakia modesta. The sequence continues at coordinate 57,270 of JBAJNP010000384.1, read as the reverse complement.
TTTTTTTTTTTTTTCTGTCCTCGTGTGTTATCTGATGTCCTCCAAACAGACCATTTCATCACAGGCTGAGTGTGTGAGGCTAGATAGACAGCAATGAGACCCCAGCTCTTCTCTGCTGATGTCAGGGACTGTAATAGAACCATAAACCTTGGAGTTTTGATTGATTGATTGAGTTGCATCAGGCAAGAAGAGGATGCTAATCTCATTACTAGCATCCATATCCCCCAACCCTTTATTTAATGTGCTTGTTTAAGTTTAACAAGACATCATTTTGCAGTTACAGGAGTTTGTCTATTTAACGTTAAAGGAATGTTCATGTGTTCAGTACAAGTTAAGCTGTATCATTTGTGACATAATTATCATGGAAAATAATTATGTGTATTATAATTATCATGGAAAATAAGTGTCTTTTAAATCACTTTAAAATGGAAAAATTACTGTAAATGTAAAAAAGTATATGAACTTTGTAAGTTACCATGAATATACAACTCGTTTTACATTTAGTCATTTGGCAGATGCTTTTATCCAAAGCCACAAGGTACACGTTTTTATTACGACTTGCCTTCCCCTGCGATCGAACGCACAAACTTTGCGGTGTTAACGCAATGCCCTACCAGTTGAGGTAGCTGTTAACTACCAGTTTTAAATGAAGTTTACTTTTTTTTTTTTTAGCATTTTAACTTTATTGTGAGTACAAAACAATGGTAAATAAAGATTAGATTAGAGAGGGACAAAAATTAAACTATTGTATCAATGTCTGATACAAAATAATTATAATGCAAAATCAGCATGTGAAATGCATCATATTTGCTACTCTAGACTAACTTTAGCAACATGTTCTGGTGAGCTGTCACTCTGAGTTTGTTACAAAAAATGTCCATGGCAACAAAAACTTAAGCATCAGAAAAAGCGTTGTTTCTTTATTAAACAATACAAAACTCTTGACATTATTAATGATTCATTATTTTTAATGTGTTGGCAGCTGTAGTTTTGTTAAACTTGAAAAAATGAAATCATGTCAGCAGAAGCAGAAGAGAAAAATCATGGTCTGTCCAGAATTTGACAGTGGGAGAATCAGTTAAGAATAACTGCTGTTCACTCTTTACAAGGAAACTTCCCAAGATAATTATGTTAGTATCACATCACCAGAAGTTTGCCCACTTTAAATAGTATTCACACCTCAAATGGGAGGATTTTGACAACTTTACAGCTAAAATAATATTTAGACTTTAACTGAATAATTCATTTAAGTATAATACACGTAAGATTAACAAAAATCTAAATTTCACAACTTCTTTAAACCCTCTGGAACTGGCCTGGTTTACTTCTGTTGTAACTGAGATACTGTATAAGTCAAAACTATTTTCTGTGGGAATCAACTTTATGCCACAAATACTGTCAACATAGGTACAATGTATTGAACCTGCAAAACTCCTTTAAGATTCCATTAGAAAATGTTGGCTGTGTGTTTATTGACTGTGATCACATCACATTTTAACGTTTGCCTGAACTACCTAAATTTTAACTTGATCTCTTATAGCAAAACTGTTATTAATGTCAAGTTCACAGCATATTTGTAGTACACATTTTATTTGAGAGTCAACACAAATCAATGAGCTGGCCTGCTTGTGATAACCACAGACAAACGGCTCCTGTTCTGATCAATAAGTAGCGATTTATTGAGTATGTTGCCCTCACGATAACCGGATTTCTCAAGTTGGTCTAAACATTTGCACCCAGCTCTGTGCTGCAGAGAGACAGAAATGCAAAATATAAGTTACATGTAAACATTTAAATATTTCTCTACTGAAATATTCTCATTTGTCTCTCTTAACCAGTTCACTGCTGACCTTTTACTTTATGTTGTGGCAATTGCAAGTTGCCAGCTTTCAAGAATTGCATTCGCACAGGAAATGAAAAGATGATAATCTTCTGCAGTGATCAAATGAACTCAACATAACAGCCGAGGATGTTTTGGGACGCCAGTACTGTGGGTGGGTTGTCTATTCTATACTGAAGTGTAAAATCCGTTTACCTCTAACTTTGAGGAAATGTGAGAAAACACCTTGGTGAAGACTGAACCCTCCAGAGACCTGATGAACCAGCCCTGTTTAAAAAGCCGCTAAACATTTTCAGAAATGCAATATTTTTCCAGGGGTGTGGGTGGTCTACTGTGTATGTTGTACTTCTAAACACTTCATAACTTACAAGTTTCCCTTTGTAGACCAATATGCTTAATAAGATTTTGTGTTGTGAACCACATGGCAATGCTGTCATATCAAGCTGAGATAATACCTAGTTTAAACAAGATTTGACCACATTAAATGTATATCTATAATGTTGAGTTGGTCTTGTACCATAAACTGCTACACAACAAAAAAAAAAGAAAAATTGGGACTGTCTTCCCAATATTGTTGCTTCTTAACCTCAGTAAGAGAAGCAGAGCGTAAAGACATGAAGAAAGTCAAAGCGAAAGATCAGAGCGAGTGCTTTCCCGAAACAAGCCTGCTTGGGTAACATCAATTGAAAGACAGTGATGAAACCCAAGCAACAGACAGTCCAATAAATCAAAAGATTGTCAGAGCAGCACAAGGCTTGGAGGAGACTCCAGACAGCACTGTCCTAACGAGGCATGGAGAGGGAATGAGGGAGAAAGAGTATTGGGAAATCAGCGTTGAAGCACACACATGCATATGTTCTCACACACACACACACACACACACACTCAGCTCATCATGTCCAACCTGAAGGCTCTGAAACCAAAAAAGGTGAAGGGAGCAGCAAGAAAACAAATCAAGAAAACAGGCCTTGGCGCTGACTTTCTTGCAAAAATGTGAGTGAGATGTTTGACAGAAGAATCCAATAAGAGTGCTGGTGGTTGAGCATTTCAATTACTCAGTAGGGAAGCGAGAAGACATGGGGAGGTATCAGATGGTGCCTTGACAGGTTGTTGGTGGACAGGACTCAGCAGCTGCCCACTCCTCCGGCCCTCAGGGCAGCTATCACTGTAAACACACTGCCATAACAATGAACATCGCCAATGCAGGTACACGGGAGGGGCGGCTTACTAAAAATTATTTGCAGCCTGTTCTCCCTCTGTTTCCAGCACACCCACTCATGCTAGCTCATGTTGAATGAGTGTGTTTTGAGATGCAATTTTAGTATTTCAATGGGTGTTTCTCTTAAACAGTATTACTTCTTGGCATCCACACGTAACATATGAGTGCTTTTCAAACCGCGAAGAGCTCGTACGCTAAAACATTAAGCTAATGTCACACAAGGGGGTTGTGAGAAAGTCTGTTCAACATTAATACTTAATGTACCCCACAGCACCTAATGTACAAAACACACAATCAATTTGATTTTGCTGTGTTTGCTTTTAAATAATATGCTGTGCGTTTTTATGGAGGAACGCCTGTACACACAGGTGTGAGCCACATGCTTTGTTTGTTAAAGGTCACAGGCAGGAATTGCCTCCACACCTTGACAATAAGATGATGAGCAATGGCAATGTTGAAAGTTGTTTTCTTTGAACCCTATTTTTCATTTTCCTTAACCTGACTGAATGCTCAAAAACGTAATTTCACCAGGTATAGACCAAGGGTATAAACCAGATTGTTAAATGCTAACCCCACATTAATGTGATTTTTCTTTTTTTTTAATGCAGATGGTCAAGGGACCATTTGTGATGTAGGAACAGTAACTGGAGATCTTCACAGGCCAGGTTTCTTTCGTCTAAGGCACTCATGCTTTACAAAACAGCAAAACAATTTTAGAACCAGGCAAAGACTTGGGCTTACTCAGTAAAAGGGAAAACCTGTGTCTTTTTCCCTCTGATTGAATGTTTAGTTTAAGTATAGGTCTAACAATGTCTTGCAGTGAATATTCTCCTACGCCTGCCTTTGAATTACCAGTTGTATAGAATGAAAAAACAACTAAAAAGCAGATTGTTATGTGGTTATGGTTTATAATCGCTGCTGCCGTATTTTACCATCTTCTGCAGGTAGACTGTCAATATGGACATCAAATTACAGGTGCTGCCTGACTGAGACAGTGTTGCCACTCACTGTTGATCACAGTTCAAGGTGATGGGTCGGGCTCTACATAGAAGTAATGCGAGTCTCTTTTCAAGAATGTCAGGGGTGATGTTTTATCTTCATATAAATGTGTTCCCTGAGTGCTTTTGAGATGCTTGCCTTGCCTCTTCTCAATAATTACCGTTACGATGATGCATTCTCCAACACGAAATAATTGTGACTGATGCAGTTGGTGCGTGACATTATATCTTCATCATCACAAATGTGATACATACATACGTGTGTGTTTATGTATGTGAATTTTTTATCAGAAGTTTATGAATAACTTTAGTGTCTTTACTGACAGAATAAAGCTAATACCAGCTTTCTGCTTCAGTTTTTATACATACACGTATACGTATATATGTTCCATTCTCTCACACACACACATTTAGATTTTTTAGTTGATGGTGCTGGAAGCAATGGAAACGACTAGACAGTGAACAGATGTGGATGGTTTGGCTGTTTTTGGGTCAGTGATGGAATTACATTTTTACTAAGATCATCTAAGGCTAAAATTCATTAAGGTTCAGGGGATTATCTGGGAAGTCAGGCGTGTATTTACCATCTGCTGTGCAGCAAGGTCATCCATCACAGGAAGAACTCAGGAAGTTCTTAACTTAAAATACAGCTTCTCATAAGTAATTATGACATATAAAATTATGACATTACTAAAACATTGTGTTATTGCATTAATTTCTGCAGATTATTAGACAATTGTACATTATTAAAATGTATTTGTTTTATTTATTTAACTCTAATATGCCAGGATGTATGAGATAATGTGTTTATTCTTGTAAGGAATCTTAAAGAATCTGTCCACTGTTCTGCTCAAATTTTATTTGGTCAAGATAAGATCCCAGTGCATGTTTTAGTGCAGTAATTGGGTTTTAAACCCATTATAGTGGGGAAAATGGTAATGACATTTCTTTTTGAGAGCTCTTACATCTAGATTGTACACAAATGGCTTAATCAGAATGGATTGACCTTTCTGTGACCCGTCAGTGAAGGACCTGAGCATTTTAAATAGGAATCTCAACACACTGTTAACTAAGTAAAAGAGGCACACACTTACATAAATGCCTACAGCTACAACATCTTATATAACATCTCTAACATGATTATGTTGTGATATTTTAATGTTACCTCATAATTGATATTTTTCAGTTATATATGATACAGGCAGGTTTTGCTGTCATATAGTTTTAATTTACGTGAACGTCTCTGGAGAACAGTTCTGCAGCTTAATTAGTGTCCTCCTACTCTCTCTCATTTGGTTCATTAACAAGATGAGGTGTGTTGGGTTTTGTGTGTGTGTGTGTGTATGTGGGCTTGTTCACATTACTGTAACCATGAATCATAGTTTGAGTTGTCAATCAGTTTTATCGCATTTTGAGCTGTTTTGTGAAATGTATAGAAAGATTATGCTCATCTGCAAACCACACAAAAAATGTTGACCAATTTTCTGTACAAAAATGACTTGGTTCCATCACATTGTGGATTATTACTCTGCCATTTTGGCTAGTTATCTTGAAAAAGGCAGCTGCTCGGAAAATCACAAAGAATATTAATGCCATAAGTGAAATAATAATGTCATGCATATAAATACTTTTTAATGAGTCTCTCTCATGGTTTTTGCTGAAACAGCGATAATGGGAAGAGGTTTATTGCCCTTTAAGTTAAGAGATGGGAGTTGTTGATATTGCATGTGTTGTACTCCAAATGGTCCAGCAGGAATTGAGGATTGAGTTTTCTCTAAGCCTCAGGAAAGAATGAAGTAAATCCACTTACTCAACCCAGTTAATATTTTCTGCTTATCATTTATGATCCGTTGCCACCCATGGTTCAGTTATATTGTAGCTAAACATGCAGACTCAATCTACAAGCATAGCATTGTTTGTTTATCTGAATTCATGCATGGGTCTCTGTTCCTGTAAATGCTGTATTGGAAATTTTGGGGTTGTATATTGTGTCAGAATCCCAAAAGTCACATGCACTATGCATGAATAATAGTTTCAGTCACAGAAGTTATTATGGCCAGTGGCTAGTGCAGCTTTGTTTTCAAAAACCATGCCAACCTTTCCAAATTTTTGTTCACTTGAACAAAAGCCCCTATGAAGCATATGTTCAAAGTCCTGATAAATCCCTCTGTGTATTGTTATAGAAGGTTATAAACACGAAACAACCAAGCAACTTCAATATGCTAATTGAAACTGACCTAAGAACCTTTTTCTGTCTGCCAAATCAATGACGCTACGAGACTCAAAATGCTAATATAAACAAATCAATATCCATCTCATTTATTCAGGTGATTAGACTTAGAAAGGGTTTTATAACAGCCTCTGCTGCCAAAAACTAGTCTCTGCGTCTTTTTCCACTATCCCTGTAACACTGTTTGAACGTCATCCAAGTAAGCCCCTTTTGTTCTCAACCCTTCACTCCTACCAACATTTTAAAAAATGTCCTCATTCAAGCTGTACAAGTGGCAGTGACTGATCTGCTGCGAATACATATTCATTATTTCAATTCATCTATTTGAGCTTAAGTCGCCTCAGGGGAGAGATTGTATGATTGAGGTTCATTGGCGCTTTCAATGATGTCATAAGAGCAGCTCCAGCCACGGAAAGAACTGTTAGCTCCATTTTACTCTGTGCTATTAGACAGAAGCTGCAGACTGTTTGCTTAAGGATGAGTTGATGGTAGGGTTTTATCTCCCCAATAGCCCACTGCCTTTAAACATAGACAATATTTCAGAGCAAGCGGGTTTCCAGTGTGCCAGTTTTAATCATGACAGAGTACAATTTGTTTTCAAAAGCTTTTAGCCGTTAATTATATTAGAAGGCTTGCTTGAGGGTGGGTGGGTGGGTGGGGATCCTGGAACAGTTGAGGAGTTCTGCTCGGGGCTTAGTCAGCACATTGAATGGGAATAATACCAAGTCACTTAAAGCTATTAGACTTGCCAGAGAAACCACATCTGCAAGGTGGATAAATTCAGCTGCTGTAAAATCAAGGCATGCATTAAGCCTTTTAAATATAACAGAGGATGTATTAGCCTCAGCTGCCATTGATTGGGTGCCTGTGCCACCGATGACAAGCAGCGACTGGTTGAAAGTGTAGAGTCATCAGATTTGTGGGGTTTTCCAGAATGAGGGCCTGTCCTTCACATCTCTTTGACCTAGCTAACTGCTGTGGTTCAGCTAATCACTCTTGCCTTGGGTTGCGCTGTTCCACCCAGTTCCTGCTGCTAAGAGGACAGCTGCTAACATCAATGCTAGCACTCATCAGCTGCAGAGATTTGCAGGTGAATGGGGCTCCCTCTGTGGGTAATTTGACGGTTGCACCAAAGAAACATTTTGATCTCAGTGCAATATAATCAAAAGTGGAGTTGATGTAACTTATTATACAGTCAGTAATATAGTTTGACCTACAGCTCTGTAAATCAGCCTGCTTATGAAATAAGAGAGCTGCTTCATTTAATAACCACCACTGGACTCTTTTACTGAGTGATGAATTTCTTTATTACACTCTTGTAGCTTTGTGTTATGAGTCTAGCGGGTTGGGTCTTGTCATAAACAAATGTGTGTAGAATTTGACTCAAAATGAAAGTTTAGGAATCAGTATAGCTAGGAATCAGAATGTATAGTAGATTTCTATTTTGCTGTAGCGACTTGCTTCAGTTGGTACATCTGTTGACCAGAGCGCTTCACCAACCACTGCCCTTTACCCCTGACCACTGTGCTGCTAATAGCCTCTCGAATGGTTCTTTCATCCTGGTGAAAACAAACAGAGACAGAACACTAACAGCAGGACCTGTGTTTCAACTGCGTTTCCACAGGTATTGTGAACAATTAAATATCTCCCGCAGTCACGCAACAATCTTAGTGAGACCTGACCTTTGCTAAGCTTTGACCCCCTTGGTTACCTCAGACAATCTTCACAGAGCCTCTTATTAGACTGACAGTGTGAATCAGAATCAAGTCACAATCTGAAGTCTTATTGAAAAATGAGAAAACTTATTTGATAGTAATTCTAAGTGTGAAGGAAAAGTTTAAATTTCAGTTTATCACCTCCAATATGATATGAATAAATGTGTAAATGAATAAACATTAAGATAATATCATTATTAAATGTGTAACAAATGTAGGTGTCTTTATTGGTGTTAAACATTTTAAACATGCTATATGTCCTAGGCAATGTCAGTCCTGGACTGTTGTTACTGTCCCCTGCCCTAGTGACAATACAATACTGTAATTTTTGGATATTTGTATATTTGGTTGTATGTGCAATTCTGTTTTGCCTTTAAAACTTAAACACATTCTTTTGAGGCTTCTATTCCAACATAAAGAAAAGATTTGTCAGCAACAGTTGCTAAGGTAGTTATAGCTATTAAAGACTTAAGTCGCTTAAATGCTAAAAATGCTATGTATTTTTTTAGCATTTGTGTTTTACAGTTATACCGTTAGAATCATTCCTTTTGTAACAGAGCAGAACATGTAATATCATATATTTTCATATGGATGTATTTGAAAATTATTGTTCTGTATTACAGTGATTGGTGCACACACACACTGTATCTGTTTTATATTGGTAAAATAACTGTTGCATATGTGGGAAGCTCCACAGGGAAACTAGCTTGGTTGCACTGAACAGGGCCTTTGGCAAGAGATGACAGAAGTCTGTAATTATTCTCACTAGAATGAACATAACTACATTAATCTCTGTTGATGTGCCCATTAGCTGTATTTTTTCAACCATGTATGGCCTTCAAAGCGGATCAATGAAATATAGACAAGGATTTGCATTTTGGTACACAAACACAGGGAATTAGATGAAGTCTCACTGGAGGACCACTGCAAGCTGTAAATACTCCAAAATGGCAGGACATGAAGGCAGAGTATGAGATTATGACAAAAATGTCTCCATTTAACTAATTACAGTCTGTTTGAAATGGTTTTATTGAATTAATTTGGTCTCTATTCTCAAGCAGCCTTTTGTGTGCAACTGGCAAAGGATTGTTGGAAATGGTCTCTCAGCCCACAGAGGCGTAGGGGTGGGCCACACTGACAATATATCAATATTAAATCAACCAAATTAACCACACTCACTGAAAAAAGTGGATCGTTTCTCATCGTTAAATGAACAAAGAGGGTTTATTCAGGGGACTAAATGAAAATTAATGACTGCATTTGAAGTCACAAGCCTGTCAGGTTCTTGTTTCTGAGACAATGTCCTCTCATAGATCTCCTGAATCAGTACTGACTACAACATACGTGGGAGGTCTGAAGATCTCCTTTCTTCTAACATCTCTTAAGAGCTCCATGGATCAGAAGAGCAAGACTTGTAGAGACAAATATTTGAGAATGAAGGTGACCTTCTTACTCTTACTTTTTGTCTTTACTGAAAGAGAAATTTACATATTATCATCATGCCTTAAGATCCGCTTAAGATTAGATTTGGCTTATTTCTCTGTGTAATTTAATGGCTCTGATTTACAGATATAGTATCTCCTATCTTTTTCAGAGAGCATGCTAATGCTTAATCCTGAACTCGCTTTCATAACACATTTGCCTCTAAAATCTGTAGTTAAGGCCTTATCTGTGTACACAATAGCAGGCATGACAATGAAGTCCAATCTGAACTTCTGAACACTAATAGCTTGATTGTGGTAGTCCGTTATTATACCCCCTGGTACAGCTTGCACAATAGTGTGTGTTTCTTAATGGTTTACACCCTATTTTAGTGGTTCATCCAATGAATGAATTAAACTGCAATTCACAGACTTAATTATCAAAGACAAAGCCAACTGATGGATCTCAGTTAGATATCTTGCATCCCCACTGTACATTCCTGCTCATACCTTTCAATCAATTACAAATCCTCTTCTCAAGAGCTCTTGCCAACTTCAGGTGACTTTGAGAGGCTGTTGAAGTTACCATAAACCATACAGTAGTAAAAAGATACAATATCATCAAAACCACAGGTTTGACAGATGAAAGAAATCCAATAAGACAACTTCTCTTGCATCATTAAACCAAATTACTTTTAATACGCAGGAGCTCCCCAGGGTCAAGTGGGTCTCAGAGAGGGTCTGATGAGCCATTAAAGTAACTCCCATCTTATAGCCGCTTCTGATATGCATGCAGAACAGGCATGTAAAAACTCCATTAAAAGGCATTACGGAGTGGAACGATGCCTAATCAAGCAGAGCTCGGAGGCTTTTGCTTAGTGACTTTCTCAGCACAGCTTGCAAGCTATACCTGAAACCGCTTATAGGGCGTTATTATGGATGCAGGCTACAATTATGCATCCTTCATTGGGCCATTTTGTCAAGTTAGAAAAGCACATTTTCCTGATAGGAAAGCAGAGTGCCTTCAGAAATAAACATAATCCCCTGTAAAAGTATCTCTTTGTGTTCTTTGGATCTTTCTCTCTAGGTATGCATGCTGTCTTAATAGCCAAATTTTAATAGGCTTACATATACACACATACACAAAACTCTGTACGGGCCTCGGTTTAAAGTCACTCAAGATCCTGTTTATAATTATTCATGTTGTTTTTTTAATATACAAACTCAAAAGCAATTTATTGTTGTTATATTTTAAAGTTAGTTAACATGACTCACGCAGGTGACTGTTAACCTGTCCTACCGTAAATGTAAGTAAAATGATTCTAAGATGTTTTTTCTCATTACAACCAAGCGGATCCCACAAGCGGAACAGCAAGTGTGTGTGGGGGAGAGCAGACGTCAGAAGCATTGATATGCAGCTCTTGACAGGGTCAGGTGAGGGCTGCTGCCTCCTTGTGAAGATATTTTAATTATCTCTCGGTGGAGTTGTGTACTATATGATAAGCTTTGTGAGACATGCAAGGCGGAACTCGGATTCAGAAAGCAATAAATGTTTTCATCAGTCCCGCGCGGTTACAGGGTCACCCCCCCGGAATAAGCCTCTGGAAAGAATTCATGAGATGGAAGTTTTAGACATACAAACACAATTTCATTAACTGGATTACATATCAACAGTTGAATCTATTTGGAAACTGAGATGTTTGCTGAATGAAATTTTTTTTCCCAATTATGTACACTTTATGGAGGTTTTGGAATATGACTTCTTCAGCACAGTTGTTTTGTTTCTGTTTTTTTTTTGTCAGAAATTGTTGAATATTGCTTTGTTTTTTTATGGGTCTTAAACTGAGCTGCATTGTCTTAAAGCGATCTTGCTTCCTTTTTTAATAAAAAAGTGGGATTTATTTAACAGTTTTATATAGTGTAACAGATTTAATTGACATCAGTTGTGATTTGAAGACTGATTCTGATCATAGTCTCAAAGTAGATTTAAAGTGGCTCTCATTACTGTTAAAAAACACTGCATTGTGACTTTTCAAAAGATATGCAGATTATTTTTGTGCTTGACATTATGCTGCTATCTTCTTTATTAACATTTTTAAGCTTATTTTTGTCTGTCTCTGTGATTTTTGAGGAGTGATGAATAATACATCTCTAAGTTAGATTAGGTGCCCTTGATGAAATTGGTATTTATACATTATTTTTTTAACAAGCACCTCTGAGCTATGGGATGTAAAATAGCATTTTATCACCAGCTATCTCTGTCTGTATTAGCTTTTTGAATGGCAGTTTTGTCTTTTTTTGAAGGTTTTCCATCTCTAATACAAAGAATTTTCATCTCTAATACTCAAATCAAAGATGATGTACAGGCCCCTTTAAAGCCTGTTTCTATGATCTGTTTTCATGTTTATTTTCAGTGTAAACAGAAGTGGTAAGTGGCTTAGTGTTCTACACCCAGTAAATATAATCTGTGAAGTGTATGAAGTGATGAACTCGTTTGAGCTTGTGTTTGTTTTTGTGGCCATTGCAGTTCTGGACAATATATTATATTGTTATTTGTGTTGGTGTGATATTTGTGGACAGCCAATAGAAAGGAGGGTGGTTGGAGGGTGTTGAGGACACCTGTTTGAACATTATGAAACACTGTTTCATTATTTTTGCAATTTAGTTTTGTGATTCTAGCTGGCCAGATATTATACACTTCACCTTTAAGCAGTAATATAATGCTGATACTGTGGCAAGTCATGCATTTTTTGGTGAATGTCATTGATAAATGTCAGGTAGTAATTAAACAGGCCATAAAAAAGGAATATTATTCTCCATTGGATTGTGCACATTTTTCATTTCTTTAACAGAAATCACTAAAACCTGATTATTGTATTTCCAGGAAAGGACTTTTAAACAGCAGGCCATTAGCTTTAAATTGATCATTTTTAGAATTGCTCTTTGGCTGCATATTAGCTGACCATTTCCTCCATATATCTAGTGTGTAAGTAAAGCAACCTTAGGGCTTTGTCATGTTGTCAGAGGACAGTGTTGTCCTGCGCGAGCTGTTCCTGGCTGTTCTGTAAATCTGCTGTTTACAGCATTCTCTGAAACACAATGCCGTCTCAGCGGCGGCCACAACATCTCTGGCCCTCTGTGTGTGTTAACTGATACCCTCTCCGATTCAGTCATTACACCCCAAACAACACGGCGTCAACATCACCAACACAGGGCTAGACAGAAAATGTAAAAGATCCTGGAGTTGCTTCTGTCCAAAGGCACTAAAAGTGTGTGTGAGCCCCACAGCAGCAGTCTCAGACTGATGTCCTTACACAAGGAGAAAGACATTTGCAGCTGAGCATTTAACATCTGATACTGAGAGGTAGCCTGATATGTCTGACATGCTGATCCATTATTGTGGGCTATGACATCGTCTTTTCAACTGCTTTCCATCTTCCTGCACTTTCTTGGGTATCTGGTGAGGGTGGGTCATGGTGGTCAACACACAACTAAGCAGGCAATTAGTGAGGTCAAGTTGTTCAGTATTTTTTCTTTGAATGTTATAGTGACTCAGAGAAGACCAATCAATTCTCAATAAAAGAGCTTTGTGATTCTGAGATATTCACAGAACAAAGATGCTTTTACTACACAAAAGCACCCCACTGAAAGCATGTTATTTCTAACAGAAAGTGAGAATAGAAAAACCTCTACCCACAATGCTTTGCAAAACAAACAGCCAATCAAAGGTCTTTCCTAAGACTGAATAGCTTACTAGTAAGTCGATCAGACTATACTATAAAGGTTCAGAAATGTTTCTTTTGCACACTCTTAGTGCCTGACAGTTTTTGGTTTAGGTATTCAAAGGTCCTAACAGCAACAGTGTCAGCTTTTGGCATTCATAAACAGAAAAAATAACAGTTTACCTTTGTTACTTGAATTAAGAAGCAAAACATTTAGATTCTCAGAGCAATGCGTTTTGCCACGAGGCAGGCTGATAGATGAACAGATGGGAGCTGTTATTTATAGACACCATTATCACAGTCCATCAAACACTCATTTATGCCACATGCAATACAATAACGCACAAATGCCCGTCTCCAGCCATAAGCTTTTAGCTAAACCTTATACATGCTGATATGTGTCTTTATGGCTGTGACTACACAACTGAGTGTGTTGACAGTGGTTGGCGCTGATCGCTGCTTTTGCCGTGTTGTTGTTGTTGTGTATTGTACGCTGTGTCTCCAGGGACAGCGAGATGCTGAAATGCCTCCCTGACATTTACTGAAGGATCATACTCGGGGAGAATATGCTCTGCTTTTGTCAAACGAGGTTAAAACCCATTGACATTTTGCAGGCCGCTGGATACCATCTGTGGCGGTGGTCTCGCTCTCTCTCACTCTCTGTTGCTCTCTCGCTTCATCTCTCCCCCTCCCTGTTTTCACTCCGGGTTAAAACACTGTGACATTTGCCCGGCATGTCAAGTACTCTCCTTCTGCCCCATACCTCATGTTTATTTCGAATATATCTGATAAGTGAAGTGTAAATAAATGGGTGTTTTGACAATTATTGTCCCCATGGGCTGAATATGAAACACACTGTTTTCATATTCACTATTTAATGTTCATTTTATTTTACCACTAACAATGCGCAACAGTGTAGATACGTGTCACAAGAGAATTCTGTCATTTTGGTCATTTTTCTGAAATGTCATATGTAATATTTTATACATACATTTAAAATATATATATAATTTTTATATATAAAAATAATAATTAAATATATTTTATATATATTTTTTTCCTTTTTTCATCTTTTTGAGCTTGATATAAGTAGATTCTTGAAATGTACTATGATTATATTTCACTTTTAGTTTTTAGTCTGTTAAAACACCATAGTTTATAAAAACAAAGAGTAAAAACAGTTAAAACAAAAACGAATAAAGGCTATACATAAAAGCCTTGTAAATGTAGAAAAAATATGAAGAAAACCTTTTTAATTTGACCTTCACATAACAAAATGAAAAAAAATCTGTTTTATTAAAAATCACCCTCTGGGACATATAAGTATCTGTAATTGAAGAAACACCCCAATATAATCTTTTATTTAAACACTTTCATTTTCTTGTACTTGCACAAGAATGAAGATGTAATTGGGAGGAATCTGCTGGAAGAGTTTGTCTCCCAAGGGTCTCTGCCTTAAACAAAGCTGGGAGTGCAATAATTCATTCTTTCCTGTCAGGTCAGCACTTCTTGAACACCTAAACCTATTCAAGGGCTTCTTAAACAGCCTTTCCGCCTTAGTTTGATCTGAAACCCCTCAAACTGTGTGATTCACTCAAGTCAGAATGAGGCATCCCTCTGTGAATACAAACATTAGTCTACCGCATTCAGCAAACCCCACACACACGTTGTATTTCTTGGGGACATTTTTGGCTCACAATGATGCAATGCCTGACTAAAGTTTAAACTTTGCACAAATTAAAGGCAGACATCACATGTGGGTCTTTAGTACAATCCTAAATGCTCAGGAATGGGCATGTGTGTTTTTACAATGTAAATGTCTTGCCTGTGGTGAATATAGCTGTATGCGGGAGGCTGTGGTGTCATGTGGGTGCGCGTCATAGATTTAAACTGTGTTTGCAGAACTATGGGGTTGCTCTGTGCCCCCACAACCCTCCTGAGAGAAAAAGAGAGGGAGAATAGTTTGCTATTGTCACTCTTCTGCAGTGATGAATGAGAGCAGAGCCGTGTTTAATTGATCTACAAGCTGTGCTGGGCAGCAGGGTGGCCTGCGCCTCCGGGCAGAGCTCTACTGTAAATATAAGGCTAGCATGCATGAACCCTGTTGTTTTACTGTTCTGTTCTTTAGCCTGGATTCTTTTTCCCCTATCCTCTGTTTCTCCTCTGCTTCCATCTTATTACGGAAGGGCTGTAGGAACCACAAACCACTTTTAGTGAAGTGGATCAATACACAGACAGCCCACACATTTCTCTGATAAAGCCTCACTGTTTCCATCAGCACTCGCACACCTTGTAATGGAAGCCGTTGCTCTATTTTATTATGATCTAGGTTTGCTTTTGCACGTAGTATTGTGGAATATCAGTTTCTTAACTACTAACCGCTTGTAATCTAGGCAGGTTAACCAGACACTAAATGCACTGAAATAGTACTGCATTGTATGTTTAAATTAGGTCTTTTTCAGTGTAAACATAACTTCTTTCCATATAAGCATAATTTGCATTAAAGTAATTGTAAATTAAAACCCCTATTTGCCCATCACAATTAACTTTGGACTGTTTCTGCCTGTGGAAATCAGGTGTTGGACTGAATGTTTATTAGTTAAGATACATGTTTGGTTACATTTTGTATTGATTTATGTTTTGTTATGATAACATGATTGATTTAACCAGGAATATGTGCATTTTAAAAGCACAATTAGCTGTGTGTGGCTGGAATGATACTACAGAACCAATGATTTCTGCATGTCCACAAGAGAATAGCATGCTAATATTTTTAGTTGTTACCTGGTCTTTACAAATGCTTACAATGTGATTAAACTGTGAGTGCAAATAAACAGTCGGCAACCACAATTTTTTCTTAGTGAAAAAAAGTAACAGCTCTGCATAAAACCATATGGCTGAACTTTTAGGTTTATAGTGAGTTAATACCTGAGCATCTGGATGTAGATGTTAGTCCTGATATTTTGGAGGAAAGCGTGTGCACCAGAGGCTTTTCACAGGCCTGACGAAAGGCTCAGGACGGGAGCAGATGGCGAGGCTGCGCTGAGCTCACGCTGCATTTTGCATTGGGCTGCAGTTTGAGTTCAGTGGTGTGGCAGGAATTCCTCAGAGCCTGAGTCTCATCTGCTCTTATCAGTCGCCTGCAGTTGGGGAACGAGGTTAAAGACAGAGTTACAACATCAGGCATAAGACATAAAGCTTTAGGGGCACGGCTGGGGGAGAGAGAGAGAAAATTATTCCCACAGAAAAAGTTTGATAAATACTGTGCTTTTTTTAAATGCTTTTTAGTAGTCCGTCATGTTGGGGCCATCTGCGCACACTGTGAGTCTTACATTCATCTCCCAAGTCATTTTTTAAATGGAAATGTTCAGGGCAATAAATGGATTCCCTGCCCCTGACATCCCAATTTAAGCCCAGTGCCAAGTTGCACAGTTTATTTTTCCACTCAAAATACTTGAATGTTTATTTTTGAATCGACTCTTAATCCTCTAATTTTAAAATTCTTGCCAGTGTTGGAGATACTTTTAAATGGAACGGAAGCAGATACAGTTATGAGGTGTGAGGTGGAGTTTGGGATACTCCTAACTCTGTGGAGACACTACCTCATTTAATGGCCAAAAAAAAGTCAAGCCCTCTTTAAACCCTGAGGACACAAAGGCGTAACTGGTCCCCTGAGGAAAATCTTTATGGCTCAGTTGACGATGTGCTGTTAACTTTATGTGTGGCTCTTCAGTCTTCACCTGCTGCTAACAGTACCTTTAAGACGTTTAATAATGTCTTCTTAGAAAATGTAAGTGTAAGAAGATTGGAGAACTGACAATAGAAATAAGACAAATATTACAAAACATGTAATATATATTTTTTGTAAATGCTAATTATAAAATGGCTTATTTACCCTAATCTAAATATGAGCTAAATTATGGCTTCATAAACTAGGGCAAATGAACTTTCACTCAACAGAAATATGTGCCTCTATATGCTTTATGCATATATTTCACAACATGTCATGTAATTTTGCCATTATGTAAAAGGTTAATAAAATTGTTTTCTAGACAAAATGTTACTGTATTAGTGCATAACAACAGAAATAATTTAATCAATTTGTTAAGCGAAAGCATCAAGTGTTGACTTTAATTCTTTAGTTTTGATTCCCACATGTTTTTTTTTATAACCATGAGCAAAATTTTGTACTCTTAAGTTATATTTGTGAAATGATTACTATTTTAACTTATGTCTGTGAAATATTTTGTACCTGTTGTTCTGTACTGATTCTATACAGAGTTTATATTTGTGATATAATATACTTATCTACTATCTACTAATGTGCTTGCCCCTAAAAAGTGTGTAAACGCATAAACAAGCTGTGGATACTGTGGTTGCTATAGCTTTAAATGTTAGCCATACATTTTTTCCCTCTCTAAGTGGAGGTTGGCCTAAAAAGTCGCAATGTAAACCAGATCTGTTGCATAAGTCAAAGGTTTGGCTACACAAAAACTAAATGTTAGTGAATCACATGCCTTTGACTTTAAAACCCCCTATCAGTTGTTAGACGGTTGTAGGGTAGAGACATAAATGATATAACAAATAGCAAACATTTTATCCCCTATCTTGTTTTGAAACTAAGTCTTGCAAATAATCTTATGTTTAATGGTACAGTTAGTGTTTGAACTTGTAGTATTTCACCTCCGCTCTACCGTTTCACTATTGCTTTTACCCTTAGGATACATTTCCTCAGACTTTTCTCCGTAGTGCAGACAGTAACTGAGCACTTTTGTTTTTGTGGAAGCATTAACTTTGTTAGTGGGCAGTGAGGCATGGAAAGATATATGTCCTAACATTTTCTCTCTTTCTCTCTGTTCTACAGTCATTCAGACACGCTGGTTGGATGGTGTCTGCCACTGCTGTAAATATTTATAAAGCATGAATTCTGAGATCAACACCAATCAAGGAGAGACAGAAAGTGAGGGAGGGAGGCAGGGAGGGAGAGAGGAGATTTTTGAGTTTTCCAGGTATTAATATTTAAGTTGTCCTGCCGCATTAGGCCGCCTACACACTTTAGTTTAGGTTGTCAGAGAAAGCTGCAAAATTATTGATTCAGTGAAAGCAGTGCATTTGTAGAGGAGGATGTAGAGAAGGTTCAGTCATGTGCCCAACAATTAGAAAGGCAAACCTTTGTTATAGTGCATTTACACATAGACATCCTTTGACCAATGACACTATATGTTATATATCAATGTAATATACTTACATTTGATTTTAAACACCTCGAGATGGATCTTACATTGCTATCCATTAAACACTCCTTCACTCACCTTTGAGTGAAGCTCTGTGACAACCAAACTATTTAAACATCTGCTTATCGCATTCATCCAAAGCGACTCACAGTGCATTTAAGTTATGCATTTAATCAGTATGTGTTCCCTGGGTGTTGAACCCACAATCTTTTGCGGCGCTAACTCAATGCTCTACTAGTTGAGCTACAGGAACATGTTTCTGCTCTTCATGTAAATCTATTTAGCAGAGTTCTGGAAATGCTAATGTGCACCTAATCTGGGAATGGGCATGTCTGGAAACACAACAGTGTTGCATTATCATTTGCTTGCTAGCTGTGATATTCTATATAATTGTTTGCCTTTCTTCAGTAATCTGTCATCAGAGTTGTGGGCTGAGATTGATGATATTCTGCAGGCTGCGAGAAGCCCATTCTGTGATCATTAGGATATTACTTGCCGCATGTCGTCATGCTACATTTGCCAAATTACACTGACGTCTTAATGAGGAAGAGGAGGGCTGAGTCTCCATGAGCCCGGCTGTAGAAACCCTGCAGTTACAACATGGCATGTAATGTAATGTATCATTTCACCATTTGTTCTCCTCACATTTTGCTCTGCCTTTCTGTTCCTCTCTCACCCACAAACAAACTCTCTCTCTCTCTCTCTTTCCTCCTTATGTAGGCTCGCACACACAGACACCATTTGACTCCTACATCACATAATGGACAGCTTGCGCAGGGCCCTCAATTCGGCCAAAGAGCCGAGCAATTACTCACTCAGAGAGCCTGGCCCTTCATTCAGCCCGCAGCTACACAGCCAGACCGGTTATCACTCTCTTTGTGCTGTTTGTGGAAACTCTTTTGGCTGAATTGTCATGACTTTTCATACCTTTGCTCTAAAAGCCTGTGAAGTGAGAGGAACAGAGATGGAAAGGCTGCAGTACAATGCCGCAGAAAAACGCTTGTGAGCGTGTGGTGCGAAAAAGACAGATTGAGAGAGGAAATGCGAAGGGGAGGGGTGAGATTCTGGGTGAAGGGGCGAGAGCTGGAGGGAAAAGGGTGAAGAAGAAAGTAAAGAAGTTGAGAGAAAGAGAAAGCAAGAGATATGAACCGGTCTGAGAAGCTGACAGATTGGTTGTACGAGGCTGTAATGTCCAGCTGGAAGATGGCCACAGTGGGAGATCTCAAATTGAGCTGCCCATCAGTGCGGCACTATTTAGAACAGGCCTTGTGCGAGGAACTAGTGCTGGACGCAAAAGATTACAGAAGTCAAGGTTCAGAAGTTCTCATTAAGACCCATTGCTTGTAGTTCTGTTAGTTGGGCTGTTTTACTTAACACTGATATTACTTGTAAAGTGGGGCTGTACTGTAGAAGTCTCTCACTGAGCATGCTCAGTGGAAACTTCTCCACTGTCATCAAATTCCCCCTAATGAAGCCCATTATGCAGTTCACACTTGTGGAGCTTGATTGGAGTGCAGGATTTCAAAGAGTGAGCCAAAAATAACTTCAAAGACTTGAAAGAATCATTATGGCAGAAAACCAACACAAGAATATAAACTGACCAACATTTCAACTAGGTAACAATCACTCCTCTTTCTCCTTGTTTAGGATATTGTTTTAACTATGTGCAATCACATAATTTTGATCCCCACTTCTTACAGAATTACAGAAATGTGCAGCCAATCAGGGCCTTCTGTTGTATCCAATACAGGTCTACATTTCAGAGAAAGAGTTTCTTGTGTGTTGTGTTTCATAGATTTTCTTTTACAACTGTTTCCTTCATGCTTGTGTTAGAGTGTTAAAAATCAATGCTGGTCTTTATGTAGGCATTTAGAAGTGTTTTGATCATACAAGTCAGATGGATAGCCTCTGGTCTGTGCCTTTGCGCCTGAATCTGCTTTTATGCGTGCCAGTATGAACAGATCTTGGCATCACACCAGGTTTGATGTTGTTTGCCGCCTACACCGTGACTCTATCCTCGCTTGTGTCAGAGGGGAAAGCAGAGATAAAACAAAAAATGCAACAGTTGAGTGAATGTTGTTTTAGAAGTATATCGATTAAAAAATTAGAAATACATACTGGAGTTCTCCCTTAGCTGAAAGTAGTCAATATGACCCATGCCAAATAAAATGCCAAATAAAAGCTGTTTTTTGACCAGAGGGCCTTGCAAAGTGAATTTTTCAAAATAAATTAAAACAAATTTCCAGGCTGGAGGTCCACAAATATCTTTTTAATTTCAAGTTCATGCTACATATTGAATTTTATTGAAGTTCTTTTTAATAAGCAGTAGCTAATAACACAACAAAATGAGAGAATCTTGCTTTTTTGTATTTAAATGCAATCAAAATATTTTTTTTCTGGGAATGATGACTCAAACGCGCTCCACTGCCTCACCCACTTACAAAAATCCATCACGCTAAGTTTTATCAGCGCCACTTCATTTACTGAAGCCATAAAGTCAAAGCTGTGTGTTAACCATTGATCATTACCATCAATCAATGGCTTTTATTAATTAAAACAGGACATGAACTGGCCCTCTGTGGGTTATAGTGGGAATTGCCTCAATGAGTCGTTGCTTTAAGGCCCAAATCCACCAGGCTGCTTTTAGCAGGTGTCACTGAAATAGATGATCCCACTAAATAGGGACTTCATTAGCACTCTTCCGAGAAGTCGGGGGAGGCACTGAGTGTAAACGTAATCTCAAATGGAATAGATGTGTTTTAAGTGTCCACACCTTGCCAATCTGTCTGAGTCGCTAGAGGCAGGATAACCTTTGGTCCTGTTAAAACTTAATGATGTGTCTGCTGCAGCCCGGAGTGCCCACCTCCCGATTAATTAGCACATGCACAGGAAAATTAACTGCTTCAATCTTGAACTCAGATGGGTTGATATAAATGTAGGAGTTTTGCATTGAGTGCAACAACCGCAGTTCTAAAAACACTGCTTGCTGACATTCACCTAATCTGACTGGTAAAGGTTTTCGAATGAATCATTTATTGCCACTTTTGAAGCAAAGGATTTAAGGTGGCTTTAGGTAAGGGCTGTGCTTTTAGTGCGTATATTGAGTCTTCAGATGCTATTATGCTGTGTTACATCATAAGCATTAGCCCTGTTGCTCCTGGCTAACATTTTCTACTTGCAATTTTTGAATAGGTCACGGTTAGGCACATGCAGGTATTGGGTGAAAATGAGTAATGTACTGACCCAAAATGAGAAGTTAAGCTGTATCTTTTGAATGCTGATAGCGTTTTTCACGCTAGCAACATGTTGATTAGTGTAGATGGGCTCCCTGGTGAGAAAACTGGTACAGTCTTTCTCGCACCTAAATCTCAAGGTGTCCCTGGTGTTGTAGCGCATGCAGAGGCCCCACAGAGTTTTCTCAAATGCTCTGCTGCAACGAACATAACTAGATTGAATCGTTTGGCCACTCAGACAAAATTGAGCTCTTCGCCTTTAGCACACCCGCCAGTGTTTCCTCCGCAGAAATGACCCTCTTTTAAAGAGAAGCATGCACTGCATGAATGAGACCCATTAAAATGCATTTAACCTCAGTTGAAATTCTCAAACAGTCCCTTTAGCTTCTTTCTCAGGCCCCACAGATACACTAAGGTTGATGTACGCTGCTCTATGGAAGATGGGTGCTCTTATACTCACTTAATCACTCTATTTTGGAGACGAGACACTCATATTCCAGTGCGCAAATTGCTCATGCTTGGAGTTTACTACAAAATGGCCACTTTGCTACAAATGAAAAATGGCCCAGTGTCTCTGAGGTGATTTATATGACACTGATGGCTTAGCGCATAGTGGCAGGAGCATGGGGGTGGATCCAACAGCTGTTGATAGATCACATGACCTGCTCTCGTTTCTGTCTCTCAAAGATGGTAGCTGATAAATTACTGTTATGCAATTTTCTACCACACATCAGGAGACTGCCTCTCACATGAATTTAAAGTGCTTCTTTTTCTGCTGAGTTCAACTGAAGTGAAAAGGAGAACACGGTAGTCAATTTGTGTGAACTGCTTGAAAGCTCTCCGTACTGTAGCAGAGCAGCACGTCTGTCATGTTGTGGTGTGTAAGAAGCTGAATATAATACTGGCTCATGTAGAAGTATGTTCAGAACCAGAACTGTTTCACCTCAGCAACGTATTCACACCGCTTTTCTGTGGACAGGATTGTCTCTTGCTCTGTTGTGATTGGTCTTATAGATTAGGTAGAAGAGCTTGTACCACAGCCGACTACAAAACGTATCCCAGTGCTGGTGACAATGTTCAAGGACACCACAGAAAAGCTGTTGTTGTTTCTGAACACTTTGGCAACTTCAGTCATTGTTAGTGTGTGGTGCACAAGAAGTTCTGTAAAATCTGAAAAAGGTTTCTGTTAGCATGTCATTGTTAATGACATTTGTTCAGCTAGCGCAGAACCTTATGCCAGTACACAGTTTTGCAGTGAATCTTAATCGTCAGTCATGGGTACACATACACAATAGTGTACAGGCTTAGCTATTTTTATGAGGGCCGGTTATCCTTAAAATTAGCTTTAAATCTAATGTCATGCACATGTTTGTGGGGGTTAAGTTTAGGGAACAGGTTAGGTGATAGGAAATACAGTATCATTTGATGTTAGCTGATATAAAGTCAATGGAAATCTATAGAATGAATTCAACAATAAAGTGAAACATTTGTGTGTATATGACAAAAAAATTGCTTTTTGCCGCCAGATAGTGCATTTATGCCATCTACCAGCAGGGGCCTACAGAGCCATGCTGACCAGCCAAACCTTGGCACTGCTGTGGCATAGCAACTGCAGGGAGAAAGACTAGCTTGAATTTGCATGGGTCTGGGCGAGATGAGATCAATAAAACAGCAATGAGCATTTATAGTATACTAGCTTTCTCAACAGTTTTTCAGGTGTTACAGGAAGAAATGTCACTGAGGAGTGCATTGACACCAGGTTATCGAATGCAGAAGAAAGTTAAAAATAGATCATTTTAATGAAAAAGAAGATGGAGACAATGCAGGGCACAGACATTAAGTATTTCATCATGGTGTTTTATATCTGGAGAGAGTATAATGGATCAGACTGTTTTACAGGCTGGATGAAATCTTCACTGTGATCAAACTGTAGGGCATCTCACTCTTTATCCCCTGAAAAGAGGTTGGGGAAGAGTGTGTGATTTATTTTCTTGTAAAAGTGTTTTTATGATGGTTAACTTTTTTTCTATTAAATATATATATTTGCACATTTTATATGAAAATAAATTGACTTAAACTGCCACATAATGATGTGGACGTCCAATCGTCCAGTAAACGTGGGGGTTAGCAAGATAAAAAGAAATGTAGTATTAGGTGATTTTATCTCAACAAGGCAACCCCCATCAATCATGAGGTGACCCGCTTTTATGTGTGACTGCTTTTATTAGGCTACTTGTATGAATAAACAGTAAATCTCTAAATTTACTCATATTTTTAAATCTATAATATGGCTAAATTTACATTAAATTTAATGTGAAGATAAAATTTTATTCATTTCTTTGTGTAAATCTTTTACATTTGTTTATGTAAAAAAAAAACACAGTGCTTTTAAAATTGCTGTCCTGCTAGAGAATTTATTTAAATTTCCAAAATGTTAATCTGCATTTAATCTAGCAGAGAACATATTGGTTCTGCAGGTTGTGCTAAAGTGCCCCTTTCTTCATTTTTATGTTGTGAAGCAGAGATCAGTGAGATCTATAAGACCCAGTACTCACCAAAGCGCTAACTGATCCAACCCTGGTGGTCTCGGGGTAAAATGCCTATTGTTTAGAGCTCCCAGATAACAAGACGGCAAGTAAAGCCTTTGAAAATCAATATGGAATAAAACAGCTTCTTAGAAGCCTGAAAGCATGTCCAGGAGCATCTCCCTACATCTCACCTTACTGCATTGAATCCTGTCTGTTTCATTGCTCTCCTTTTCTCTGACTCTTTTTGATTATTGTCTTTCTCTTTCCCCCACCCCTTTTTCCTGCAGTGCCACGGGCCCCAACGGCCCTATCTTGATTTGGAAGCCACAGGCTTTTATTCCTAAAGATTCCTGACAGCTTCATGCATCTTTCCTGTGAAGTGATGGAAATGAGGCACACTGATGATGTACGGAGACAGTCTCTCACAACCTACTGTCTCTGTCGCTGTGGCTCTGTCGCTCTCTCTCCTGACACCTCAGCTCTGTCTTACTTGTCAGACTGTAGCACAAAAGTTGTTCACATCACTGTAGTCGACCACACAGAAGATGCAGCATCTGCACTTTGGGTGCAGGGAAACTGATTAATGTTCCACAGTACCAACATCATTTCCTATTAAGCTCTATAGCACCCGTTTGTAGGCTCTGCATAAATTACACACCATCCTGGAGCTGCATATCTGACTTTGCGGTACATGGGTTTATAGCTGCACGATTATATAGATTTTTAAAAAGTTCCCTTTTTACACGTCAATGGAGTTTTTCCTGAGGCTTCTGCTCTTTCAAATGACACAAAAACAGGCTGACATTATTTGATGGAATCAGTGGTGTAAAAGCTCAATAGTGCGCTTTGCTGCGGTTCGGCCTGGCTTGATATACCAGAGGAACATGTGAGCGCTCAGATGTTGCTCTTTTATGCCTCTGGAGACTTAATTGAGTTTTCAGTGATGTTTTATTTATGTATTGAGGTTGTTCCGGATGTGTTTTCATAGACATATTTAAAAACATTCCTAATTTTGGCATTGTACGCAAAAAGGCTATAAAAATGAATGTGGGTCGCATGACATTCATGTACAAAAAGTTTAAGTGACATTTTTTTTATTGCAAACTTTGCACTTTTGGGTATGTTTTCTAAAACACGTGGGATTAATGGGTCCGTAGGAGAAAAATTGGAGGTGATGAAGGCTTAAACAATAGTCTTCATAAGGTCTCTTTTTAATCTCTTGCAATCTATGAGAAATAATTGAGATCTTATTTATGATTACAATTTTTTTATAGGAACTATAATTTAGACCTACATTTACATTTATTTATTTGGCAGACTTACAGTGAATTCAAGGAATTCAAGGTTTTTTTTTTTATCAGGACTTGCCTTCCCCTGGGATCGAACCCACAACCTTTGCGGTGTTAACGCAATGCTCTAGGTTGAGCTAACAGGATGATTAATGTAACTAGTTTAACAGCAAAGACTGAACAATATTTTTAAAGTATTATTTAACCACACGTACTGTGTTCACATGCACTGCTTTTGCAGAGATTTTTGTACATTGTGGATTAGAAGTTACAAGTATCTTGTTTATGAAAGGATTTAAAGCATTGGGGATGAAACAGAATGGTATTGACACAATGCAAATGTACCCTTTTCCCTCTTCAGCATAAATACATATGTTAATGATTGCAGTTGTAACCGATCTTATTGCATTGCTGTCAAATCTATTTGCATGCTACAAAAACTCTAGCGCAGTTTGCTGCTGTACAGGCACAGTATGTCAAAAGAAGATTCAAAAATAGTTTTCCTGTATTTCTTGTGAGATGAAGCTGGAGAAATCTGCTATTATTCAGTTATCTGCTCATAAAGGTTTCATTTGCAGTAAGACGTACCACAACAATGCACAGCCACAAATGGAGAATATTGATTCAGTCAATTGCCATAAAATCACATAAATTTCCTGCCTATTCAGCAGTCAGCAGCACAGAATGCGGTGAATGAAATATCCACATAAGTCCATTACTAAGCCAAAATCTGAATGAATAAAGAACACACTGGGCCATCAGGAATAATCTAATATCTGCTTGCATTCAGCATAACATCCCTGTTTAAATTTGAGGCCTGACTAGATAGATTAACAAAGTATATTATAGTGGTAATTTGTGAGTAGAATAAAAGCTTTACCTAGAAGATCTATTACAAGATGAATAGGACGGCTGATGCATTTTGCAACACAGGAAGTTGGGGCTAAGGTTGGGAACGGCAGTGAGGCGGATGAAAAGAGGAAGATATTAAGCTGAGGAGAGAATTTATCAAGCAAATAGCCTGTTGAGTCTGCTTTGCTTATGGCAGATGATGGTATTTTCAGTACATGTAAATAGGTGTTACAGAGAGTGTTTGCATTCCATAGTTGTCACTGCAACAGCATGGTGACTGGAGTGTGTAATTACTTTGTGATGCGAGTGTGTATCAAACTATTATTTTTCCTCATGCCCCCCTTTTTTCTTACAATTTTATGATGGTTAACTGAAGGCAAAACATTTTAATGCTCAGCGGCAAGGGAGCCGAGGAATATGTTCACCCTAACATTATCGCCATAGCCCCATTTACTTCCATGAGATTCAGTGTGACAACGCAGGCTGGACGCGGGTCATTATAATTATACGATACATAGATGATTCCACTCAGGTTGTGAATTGCCAGCAACAGCAAAGCTGGAGAGCATGACACCCACTAGAATGAGATCATTAAATGAGATGTATTCTGGGAGGGGAACCATCTGTCTTGTGCGCTCTGGCTGGCTGTTTCTTCCACCATTTACCAGCAACGGGTCGCTGCCGCCTCGCTCTGCAGTCGTTTTACATGCGAGTGGTTGCGTGGCCTGGGCGTGTCATTGGCACAGCAATATTATGTGATGCATTTGAACCAGTTGCAACCTCTTTTGAATCGTTATAAATATAGTTCAACAGACAGCATTATTATAGTCATTGCCAATGTAAGCAAAAGTATTCTTGAGAAACACTGAGAGGCATTTGTCTGTGTATTGCCAAGAAAATATAATTGCTCTATAAATTGTATAAATTGTAATCTATAACTAGTAGTCTGTGTATGTATGTATCCTAAATATCCTGTGGTTTAGTCTTTTTTTACTGTATATTTTTCTTTCAAACAAAAAGATTTTCTGCGATTTACAGTTTATTTTAACTAATATCCTCAAACAAAATTAATCATGGTTATTGTACCAAAAATAATTTTACGCAACCATTTTTAAAATTAAACTTGCACTTACTACTGCACCTTTAAAAATTATGTATGTAAATTACTTGTGTGATGACTGGATAAGGTTTTTGCATGTGGAATGCATAAAACAGACCTTGCCAGTACATGTGGGTGGTTCTGTGGGTGATCATATGTTAATGTGCTGATGATTCTGACATCATAACACATGCAGCACTTTTGCAGCTTATGCCAAGCTTACTCTAGCAGGCTAAATCTTGTCTCACTGTTTAAAGACTCACAGTTTATCATCTTCTGTTGCAGACCTTACAGGCTAATCGCAGACTAGGTGCATCAATTACAGTATCGTTCCCCTCCACAACCGCAGATATGATCTCAAAATTTGCTGTCACATAAATTCACCCACACAAACAATGGGAGGGTTCATTCTTGTCAACATGTCAGAATGAAAAGCTTGCTGTCATTTTTTTTCCTCGCTTTGCACAGAAATGGAAGAAAGAAATAAGCTAAAAAAGAGAAATGAAACTTTAAAAGGTGTTTTTATTGCCTCCTGCTTTCTGATGTGTTGCTCCCCACTTGTGCTGCTTGTTTTCATTGGCTGTTGGTCATTGCTGCTGTCCTGCTAATCTGAACAGTTCATGCATCTGATGG
Source organism: Yasuhikotakia modesta (assembly GCA_036877545.1). NCBI lineage: Eukaryota > Metazoa > Chordata > Actinopteri > Cypriniformes > Botiidae > Yasuhikotakia > Yasuhikotakia modesta. Next base: position 29,257 of record JBAJNP010000384.1, on the reverse strand, counting down.
TTGCTCTCCTGTAGTGCCTGAAATTAGTCACAGTATCAGATGTGCACATTAGAATAGCATTGGCTATACTACATATGATTCAGGGCTTTTTTTTGCTTAAAACCTTAAAGGTCTTTTAAAATTGACTTAGACATAGTTGCTTTTGGACAGGACAGTGGGGTTGAAAAAAAAATGTCAGGGGAACTGCATTAGGACAGGACTTTGAAGTCAGATCACCCATAATGATGCCAAATAATAGGGTGGTGTGCTCAGTTCACACTTGAGCTTAGTTTTTATAATTGATATGGGTGCTCTGGCAAAGTAGCACAGTATTGTAAACATTATGAATATGTTGACATTCACACTATTATATTTCTATGGTGCTACACAACATTATACAAACCATATTTAACCTTAAAGAAACATCTCTGTAAATTATGAGGTAAACATGTCTAGACTTCCAAAATAATGGGTTATGGAATGGCGGAGTCAAACGTTTCATTTCTGAGAGGTGAACGATCAAATGAAGCCCTTTCATCACAGAATATCATGTTCAGTCTGGCAGAAGAAACATAGATCCTGGAGTTAATGCAGGACACCAGCCATCGATCAGTCTGTCTGGGATCTGGGACTGCAGCCCAAGTGTTGGCTATCACTTTAGGTATTGGTTCCATCAGGAGGAGGTAGCAAGCAGCTTCCTGTTTTCTTCCAGGTTGTCATCCATTGATTCCTTTTCCTCCTCAGCTTGATTTTGTAGTGGGATTGCAGTCTCTCAGTTTAAATGTGATATCTCTTGCCCGACTGAACACTGAGGGCAGAGGCGGGGGTTATTTCCTAGCAGGAACAGGGTCATCTTCAAACCATCACCTTTGGCACAGAGTTTTGCTGTGTTGTTATTATCTGCCTCTACTCTCTATACACGACCACAGACATTGATCTGCTGTCAATACTATGGAAGGTACTCTGCCCCGAATACACAGCCATCTGATGCTCCCTCTTATTCTCTCTCTCACTGCACCATCAGTCTCCTATGACCTCTGCTTATGTCAGTGACTTTTTTTAATCATCTGCTGAGCCCCAAGTACTAGATGAAGTATTGAAAACAATGAAAAAAGCAGAGTATGTACTTAATGAAATGACATTTCAAGTGGATATACCACAAAATCATATTCCAGCCACAGATCCGTAACCACTCCATAGAAATATGTGAAAGCAGTCTTACTCCATCCAAGAAAATTGGTGCTAGTATTCCTATACCGTATATGTTTAACAGCATATTTACATATTTAACTGTTAATAACATTTGGTTCTACTTCATATTGTTTCAGCACATTTAACTCCAGACTCAACAACTCTAAACAAGACTCTAAAGGTTCTTAACATAAAATTTGTTTAAAACATGTTTGATGCAGTTAAAACTTGGCTTGCAAGTCTTTCTGTAGTGTGAAGACAGACTATATTGTTGATCTGGGACTAAAGCGACTGCTATCAGTTTATGAAAGCTGCTGCTATGCAGAAACATTTACAGAGAACAGAAGAATCGCTGATACTTTATACTGGTGAGTACCGGCCCACGCTAAGCACCAGCTATAAATCAGCAAAAAATACAGCTACATATGCTGGCTAGGTATTTCCTTCTCCCCATTCATGTTTTTGTCAGAGAATTTATTGCCATATCAGGCATATGCCACAGGTCTCCCATCAGCATAGCATTTGTGCCCACAGAGATCTTTTGTGATGATTTCATTAGTGTGGTGGTAATTGTCATATGAACAGATACAAGGACAATTATGAAATTGATTTGTTGTGCCACATTCACAAGTGGGTATTTTTCCAGTTCTCCTGGGTTTGTCAGGTAATTGTCGGTTTACTTAGTTGCCTGGTGTAATCGGCGCTACAGCTCGCAGTATGTTCACAAAGGGATGATTTGCTCTAAGCGTAGCGACTGTTGCTATTTTTGAATTAACACGGGCCTCTGCAAAAACCATTTTCATTGTATTTTAGAGCTAGTCAACTGAACAGAATGAACAAAATAAGCTGCAAAAAATGTATTTCTTAATCAGTAATGTTCCTTTCACTTTACAGCGAAATATCTTAACATTCTTAAAAAAGCTACATTTCCTACATTTATTTGAGAATAAAAATTGCATAAGCTAATAAGACTTAGGGAATGTATTTTATTGCTTTTTTAACATATTTAACCAAATGTTGTGAGATTTATGCTTCGTATAACAAAATAACTTTGCTGCTAGGGTAAGAAAAGTAAACAATTTCTCAGATATTCCTTTATATAGGTCGTACATCATTTTGTTTTACAGGTAATTTTTTTTTATAAAAACGAGTAAGTAAACAATTTTTGCATGTGTATGGTTTTTTATAGCACACATTCACTGTATCTGTTTCCTTATCAATAGAAGTGAAAGATCATGGCTAGTGCTGTTTGAATAGGAATGAAATTATATGTGCCACTGTATTGCACACAGTTGATCATCTTGCATATTAAATTCTCCTAAGTGCTTTTACTCTGCAGTCAATTCATTTTATTGACTCACACATATGTGCTGCATTCACAGCTGCTGGCGTTTCATTTAGGCACACAGTTTAAATAGGCAGCCATTTCATCTAATATAGATGTCTTACCACATCCTGTCACCTGATATATTCCTCTCTGTCACATTCTCTTCCGGGACCTTGTACACAACTACTAGACTTAATGTGTTAGGCGATAACATGACACACTCTAAAATTATTTGCATAGTTACAGAATATATTTAATACTCACTGGACTCTTGCTTTGTTCCCAGCACTATAGAAAGGTTACTTTAAGGTTTTCTGGAAATGCTTGTGTCCAGTTTAATTTACAGAGCACTATGGAGAAAGCACAGCTACACTCCCTGTGGTAACATGGTTATGTGCCCTGCAATAGTGAAGGGAAACTTAATCAATTCATCCTGAGTTTGATTCTAGAGTACAACTCAGATCTTCACCTAATTTACTACCACATATCGTAGAGATTTCTGTAGTAACTAAAACAGCACCTGGATTGATGTGAATTCAGGGAGCTGATAGACTAAGTTGTTTTTGATTTTTGACCTGAGGAAGGTTATCCAATAAACAAAAGTGTTACCTAACACCAAAGACCTGAATTAATTATTTACTGAAACAGCTGCCAGTCCTTTGAATGGATACCAGAAGCAGTCTTGTTGGCAAAGAGTTTCTAAGGGATGAAGTCCAACTAGGATTGTATATGGACTACATAAATATTTACATCTTACACAATGTGAGGCAGACAGCAGTGGAGCTTTGCTCCTGTTTAAACTCACCAATTAGAGAAAGAGTAGAAAGATAAAGAGAATGTTAAAATATAAACTAAATGTGATGTATAACTAAACATCACAAACCAATATTGATCTGTCATAATCTGTAAGAAACTGTTGTACCCTGAGAAAGACATTTAAAACAACAAAAGAGAATTAAATCTCTCAGCAGCATGTCTGTCACAGACGAATCGTCTCAGTGTTTCTTGAAAGCTCCTTAGATTTCTGCTTTTTGTTGGTCTGCTCAGGGTCAGCTGTGGTCAGTATGTTTGTTTTTGGGAGGTGCAGATATTCCATTACCCACAGCTGTATGTGAACATCTCCACACGCTCCAGCTGGGAGGATCAGCGCTCCCTTCAGCAATAGATGCATGAGATGAACTGAGCGTTCTGGCCTAGATGTTATCATATAGTTCCACTGATGCGGAAAGGATAAAGATCCCTAATGCCTCAAAGGAGGAGAATATGTTTAACCCTGGAATCATGGCAAGAAACCTGAATAACAGCCAGTGAGCTGCTTCAGGCTAAATCAGGCTAAAGCAGAGTCGAGCATATTTACTTACAAGCACAGATGTTGTTAATTGGCAAGATGTAACTTGAGTAATAATTGTTTGAGCTTGAACGATGAGGTTAAGTTTAGTTTGCACTGTTCTTGTCTAATTTTAAAGTTCCATTGGTTTAATTTTTTAATTAAAAATAACTTTTATCCTTCAGCAACGCATGTTTTAAATTGCTGAGGTGAAAGTCTGTGAAATGTGCTATAATGAGGCCTACACAATCCACCAAATAATGTGACAACGTTCTGTAAATACAACACATAAATATCCTTTAGCTTTGTATTGGATTACTGCATCTTACATCACATTCCGCTCTACAGATGCATTCTAGGAGTCAGGCACATGTAATGAATGAATCGGGACAATTTGAACCCTGTGAAAGGATTAAGTGCTTTCACAAGAATGTGGCAGTTGTAGTGGTGACTTTTCTAAAGGTGTTTGTATGTTAAATAATGACAAGTGTAATGCATTGGGAAATTCTTGGAGGAATGCAGTTTAAAATAAACAGTGAGACATCTTGACACAAGATCTTAAAGGTTAAGCAGTTAGATAAGGTGGCTTTATTATTTAGGCAGGTATAGCCACAAATATATAGGGATACATTTACTGTACATTACGTATGCATATTGTGTTTGTTAAAATCAGTTTACAATGTGTTAGCAGTATTTCCTCACAAAATGGAGCACAACTTTTGTTGCAAGCACTGCAGACAATTGAGCTTAGAAATGTTAGGTATTTTATGCTTTACGAAAAGGTATGTGTACTATATTGAAGGAATTTGCTTTCAGACTGCAGGTATAATGCAAGTTAATAGCACAATAGTGATTTTAGTTTAGAGCTAGAGATTCATTAAAAAGGCTTTTGACCTGAGGGACTGTCTGCCTATGTGCTGCTATGAATTTTATAAAATGGCTTTTATAGTAAATATTGACAAAACTAATTTTCAGGGTCTTCCTTCCCACTTCATCAATATTCAGTGTCACCATATATTTTTGTATTTGTTGTTTTTTTCTTGTTTAACTAGTAAAACATTAATTCTGTAATTTTGACAAACTCAAGTTGAACATTGATATAGATTGTATTATATCTTTTTTCCCTCCTCAGCTAAACATTCCTCCAGTGATAGATGCCTGATTTTAAAATAAATTGTAAATCATTTTTATCCACCTCTGCAAAATTCCATCGCTTTTCACTATAATTTATGATCCGAACTGGCTGTGTTCATTTATTTTCACAGTGATACTGAAAAGCTCTGTGTCAGAGTCCTTGTAATCAAGAGTCTGATTCTACTTCCTAGATTCATGAACCTTGTCATGGGACCATAGACTCTGTGTTTTAAAATGTGATGTATTTTTAACATACGTGTTTTCTCTCCCCTGAGAGTCTTGAGTGGAAGCACAATATGTATGCTAATGTGGGTTGTCTACTGTGATAAGAATGACATCACTTGAATATCAGAAAGGCTACACAAAATAGGTATTGCTGTGGATTTCCACTCTGCAGAAATTCAGTTTCTATTCCCTTCTGCATTTTACAATATTTTAAACTTCTTTCACCAAGCACTAGTTGTGACCTTTGTCATGTCATGTTTATCCCAAGTCGCTGAAATATGATATTATGTCATTTGTTACATGCGTGAAAGTAATATGTTAAGCTGTTCAGTTTTCCTCTTAGCAATGTAGCTGTGTGTTTGCAGCATTAAACAGTTGATCTCACAAATTGTATGATCATCTGCTTGCCAAAACAAGGAAAAAGGCAGAACAAATGCATAATAAGGTAATTATTAGGGTCATGTCATATCTAAGGATAGGGAATAAGATTAGGATTCCAGATTAGGTTTTTCTCATTTTGGAATCCCAGTTTAACCCCCCTAGTGCTTGCAGAAATTTTTTTATGTCTGTTTATTGTGGCACCTTTTAGCGTGTGGAACCATTCAATGTAGCAGAAAAGTTTTTTTTTATTGTAAACACAGGTTTTTATTGTATTTATAAAATGTCAAAGTACTAGTAATTTCTACAAGTTTTAAACTGTTAATGCTTTCACACCCGTTTTTTTTAAAACTTACACTTCATGTACTGTAATTCGGCTGTCTGTTTCGAATTTGTTTAGATGTACCGACTCAATCATTAGTCATCTAAATAACAATCATGCTTAGAATGGAAAGTGCTGTGTGTTCATGTCAGTAAGACCTAAATAAAATAATCACTCCAAAAATCAAGTGATGACCACAAGTACTAAACTGGGGCCAAAATTAGTGTGACCATGGGACTATGATATCTGTATGTTCAGCTTGAGTGTGATTAGAGGGATGCTGTGCACAGTATGCAAATTTTCTCTATGCATAAAAATAGTTGGATGACCTTCTACATTTGGTAAAATGTGTGTACAGGCCAGATCACACTACATGGAATACTGACTTGACCTTCCAGTGTGACAAAAGGGCTGGAAGCAATACGAGTTGATTTTAATATCTCTAACTGTGTAAACCTGCAAAATGTAACTGTTTGATTGAAAATGAACAAAGTACATCAGTGTTTAAAACTGTCTTCTTATCTTGTCATGATTTGTAACAGAAAGATTACAATAATAATTTATAATCTGAGCTTTCGGGTTCAATTTGCTGCAAATGTCAGTTTGACGTCATTCTATGTGATTATGTCACAGCTGTAAACAGATAAAACAAGACCCAGCTGTGATATCACAGTTATGGTTTGTTCTTACAGCCATTGCTTAGAATTTCATCCACGTTTAAAAACAACTCCATGGAACTTGCAATTTTATGTTTCAAACAGAGATGGTGACAGACATGAAAAGTTATTAATTGGCGCTTCAAAAACTTTGTACAAAGTGAAAAATGAATTTATGAAAATATGAAATTATTAATTTAATGCTGATCATTACTAGTAACCATGTACTGAATGAAACACCCAACAGATTAAGGCCATTAAGTGACATCACCTGAGTGTAGCATACTGCAGATTAACATGTTTATTGTTGTATAATGCATACTTTCACTGCTCTTTATGTATATTCTGTATATAAAATAGCAGGGAGTATGCAGTGTGATAGCAGACACTGACATCACCCTGGGCAGTAGAGCACACTACAGCTTGGACGCATATCAACTTGTGCTGAGGCTGATGGAAGGTAAAGACTGCCACAGTGTCTGTGATAGTGTGTCAGAGATACTTCAAGCCACTATTTGTCATTCTTTATGTCATCATGCCCGAATCATTCTGTTGTCAGAGAAGCTCCTCAGTGCTGTGAAGTGTCATTTACGGAGTTCTTGCATGCAGGGGGAAGTGTGCTTTGTACAGCCACTGCTGAGTATTTTTAGCATCCACCTTTGTAGTTGCCGTGGAAGCTGTGTTAATAAACCGCTTGTCTCTAAAACCCGTCAACTTTTTCCCTTCAGAAGTGTGGCAAAAGCGGCTTGGTTAGTGCTAGATTAGCACCCACAGGAATATCAGTCTCTGATACCACGTCAGACAGAGACGACTTTGTCCAGATCAATAATTTTCTAAAGGGTAAATTGATTACTGTGGGGTTATTGAATTTTAGCGGCAACTCCAACACAGAAGTCCATTTATGCACTGAGTGTAAAACTGGGTTAGAAATGACAATTTTCCAATATGCATCCACCCCAGACAGGGACCCATCCATTGAACTTCAGTAATTAGTTTCTCTTTCTGCAGTTTGGTTTTCTGTTGTCTTATATTTTTCATAAATCTTAATACAGACGTAGGTGTCACAGTTTCTCTCTGAACTGTGTTTCTCAGGGCTTCATCAAAGCTGTAGGTGAGCTCCCATAACATTCCGGATTAAGACACTGTCAGAGTTATTTTACAGACTGTCATGACCTATTATGTCTGATCTGCATGACAGCGTTTTGATGACATCACAACAGACAGGTTCAAATAAACCTGAATTTGACAGACTGTGACATGAGTTAAACAAGTTTCAAATGTTCCCTTGTGTTTCAAATTAACGACATAATTAATTTGGTAGCAGGCTACGGTTCAGAATGCCACAGCCTGATGTCCATATGGCCCCAGATAGGAAAGCTATGGTTCTTATCTACTGCACCATTTGAAACGAATTCTGCATTCCAAATGTGCTAGAAAAATAATACCATTTTTATCTTTATAGCAATTATTGGATAGTTCAGTTTGACTAATAGAAACACGTTGCTGAAAAGTGGCTACAAGGTTTCTTTTGTTGCTCTTGTACTCAGATCTTTACCTCAGCACCTCAGGAGACTCTCTGCAAATATGTCTGAGATTAGGCAGGGCAGAATCTTCCAGCTGGTCAAACCCTCTGACATTGTCTGTTCTGCTGTCAGCCGGATGAGGTTTGAGTAGTTTTCCCAGAGCAGCGGCCGGCTCATTGCTCCGTATGTACTCTTGTGCTCAAAGCTTTAAATCTGTTGGAGTGTGCGGTTGTTGCCAGAAAGTTCCCTTGTTTAACAAAGCTCTCTGTGTGTTATCCTTTTAGATTCACTTCTCTTTCTTTGCCAACATGAGCTACCATAGTGAAACAACATGCCATAGCTGCTGTTCAATTTGGTTGGAGAAAATAGGCTGTGATTTTAACGCTTTAGCTCCAAGTCTTTACATTTAGACTTTTAGATGGTTGCATACATCAACAAAAATCAACACTCTGCATGTTATTTCTGCAAGGTTGTTATTTCAACTCTGGAATTCCTAACAACATCTGTGTGATGAAAAAAAAACCTTATACAGGACTGGAGATAATGATAGCAGATCAGTTTAATTGCTATGTTTACAATTTGTGGAGCCATTGTGCTTACACAAGTATGAAAGTTGTCGCATACATCGCTGCATGTTACAGAAGAATAATGGGGTTTGGCAATTTTCTGGTTTATGAAATGTCATGCATGCTAGGTGGGAGGCAGCGCTAAGGCGATCACACAGGTAGCAATCAGTCAAAGCTAATTTCATGTTTGCGCACTCATCTTATTGTTCTCATCTGAATGTCATTATTATGAAGAACAAAGCCTGTCCTTTCCAACAATAGCACTTTATCATCAGACCATGAAACAGCCCTGTAGGTACAAGATTTGGCAGCATAGCTGAGGCTTAAAAAGCAACTAGGAGGAAATGGGTTGGATTGTATTTGTATGTATAACAGAAAAGCACTTTTTACTGCAGGTGGTTGATAATGAACAGACACTTGCTGCCTGACAGGATACAGTCATTGTAAGTCTGCTGATTGCAGAATATATTAACATTGTTTTGCAGTAAGAATCAAGCCACCCACACATAAGTTACTTCTAATACTTTTACTGGTTCCCTATAATCTTGAACTGCAGAGGTTGGTGGGCAGCTGACAGTACTGACAGATAGATTGAAACTGGCTCCAATTCACCATATCTGAGTGCCCTTAACAGAATAAAACTGAATGTTGCATGACCGCAGTGAGTGAAGGGTTTCACTTAGAACAAATCACACTACATGCCTCACAGCTGACAGGCCAAACTGTAGTAGTTTGGAGGAAAACTTTCTTCCTCCTCTGTTATTGTTGTGGTTATTATTTAATGATATTTCTCTCCACAGAATTGGTTGTTACTGCAAGGTAAATTGGTTCAAGCAATGTTGTTTCCATTACTTTACGGGTAATGGTCTCTTTGCGGTTGCAGTTATCGGCTGGTTAAGGGGAAGAGATTCTTCTTTATTGGAAACGCATTTGATGTGTTCTCTCTGTGATATGGTCTACACCGCACTCATTACAAAGCTAATGATTTAGTGGTCAATAAATGCATTTAGATAAATAATGAATGATGATTTGTTTGGTGATTTAGAAATTGTATCAAAATCATTCTTTTGTAAGTGACCTGAAAGTGTGTCATTTCTATTTATGCATCAGAGGTATCTTCACTGAGGGGGCATTAGAGGCTGTGGAAAAAAAATGTAATTATTAAAAAAAATATATATATATATATCTCATTTATCATGTTTGCAATCATTCTGTAAATCAGTCTGAATGAATCAAACTGTTGAAAATTGATGGATTAATTAAAGTCTAAGTAAACAACTCACCCACTCTGACTACGGCACTTGTGATCACATGATCTATGCATGAGCCAGATTTTAGCAACAGTAGCCCTCAGCTCCGTTCCCTTTGAGATGTTGAAATGAGGATTTAACCAGAAAATAATTTTATTATTTGCAGCCAACAGTTTGTAGTTGAAAAAAAAATAAATGGTAGGGTTATTTGACCATGCAAAAATATTGATTTCTTTTTGATCATGTAAATTATTTTCGATTTGTGTAGAAACTGTGTGCAATGTGAATTTATATAGGGCTACAAACCCAACAACAACAACAAAAAACTCATAACAGCATAATAGAAAAAGCATCTTCGGTTTTTGTTGTAAGTCTCTAGAGCCAGTTATCTGTGGACGTTCTCTCTGTAGCTTGTCTCCTCCTGCTGTTCTTGTTATATAAATTGTATGGTGGTGTTCCTGAGAAATACACCTCTGACTTTACCAAGATCTTTGGGATCAATTTCTTTTTAATGGCATCTAGTCTCAAGCCTGCATGACAGAATCATTTTCAGAAGCAGGTTCAAAAACTCATAAAGCGAATAATGGCATTTGTTCTTCCATTTGAAATCAGCCCCTGATGGTTCATTTTAATTGGCAGTTGGTCTGAGTGCTTTCCAAGATATTTGTCTTCCACTCCGCTCAATTATGCAGTAGTTTTGAACATGCCAAGACTCTTGCAACTCTAGTTTCCATAAAAATGGTCCACCGAAGGCATATTTTCTATATTTTTTCACAGTTATCACTTACAATTAATCTTACCATATTGTAGCGCACATTTCTACACATTTCTACGTTGTGTACCCACTCATCTTGCCCTTTACATCTGCCTCTTCTACTGTATGCAATTTAAAATTGATTTGGAAACTGCGTTGCTTAGTTACGAGGCATTATTGCTCTTCTAAAATTGGGGGGTGGGAGGGGAACTCTCACTATCACATGTTCCATGCAGCCACGTGCTCTGTAGGGTTTTACATTGCTTTCGTTTCATCTTGCTCTCCTTCCATTGAGCTCTGTGACAGTGTAGTCTAGGCAAGCAATACATCCACAGATCTCTGACACAGGATTTCCAATGCTCTGTTTTGAAGCATGTTTTCTGGTGTCCATTAAAATGAAATGAGTTACAAATTGTCTTTTGATCTTTCTTCACTTGGCATCAATAGTGTGATTTTTCTATAAAAAGGCATAAATCTTTGATTCTGTAATGTCAGCTTGTAAGTTAATATTCTAGCAAAAGCTTTATGGATTGTCTCATTTTCTTATGAAATACCCCGTGCATGTAAAACACAGCACCTGGGATATTTGATTTCCATGTGTCTGTGTCCACGGAAAGCATAAATCTTTTTAAAGCCGCTCTTGTGCGGATTAAGCTGATGAAAGATGGATGGACGTAACACATACTGAAACATCTATCTTTGCGTCTCAGCCTTTCTTTTACCTGCTCTGGACTGCTGCCTCAGCTCCTTACTGAGAAAGAATGTGTGTGTGAGAGACAGAAAGAGAGAGACTAATGAGGGAGAGAGAGAGGGGGTGTGTGAAAGAAAATATGCTGAATTCTGGTTGGCTGGTGAGTAGGGGCTGACTCAGTGGATCTGAACGAGCAGCATGTGACAGATGCAATTCTCATCCCAGTCCTCAACATCAGACCAGGGGCTTGTTCGCTATTGGCCCCGTTCAGTGGACCGACAACGCACGGCGAACTATAACACCATGCTTTCCTTCGCCAGACCCAGCGGAGCTCTCTCACTAGTACATATCACTTGCGCGCTGAGCGGGAGACTCAGTCCAGACGCACTTCAGCTCAGCGCGGAGAGACGCGACTGAGAGAGAGAGAGAGAGAGAAGTGAGCCGCTGTATCTTACCGTATCACTTTTGCTGATGCCGTACTGAAGACACAGAGTGGGATAACGCCACGCTAGAGGTTAGCAGAAGAAAGCAAACCCCCACGAGAGAAAAGCTCAAACTGACTGTAGCAGACCTGAGCTAAAATGATTCTCACAGATCTTTGAAGATACAAGAGGATGAGGAAACATGTTCAGTCTATTCCTGACTGAAGGGAAAGTGAGCTCAAGCGTGTCATCTTAGACAGAAACAGAGTAAACAAACGTAAGGAGAGGCTTTGTTGGCAGGACTTGTTTCATTTTCTTTTGGTCGACTGTGTATGGAAGCTTCGGGTCCCCTATGGCGTGTTACTATATTGTTATCAGCTCCACGCACCTCAGCAATGGACACTTTCGAAACATCAAGGGAGTTTTCCGAGGTCCGCTAAGCAAGAATGGCAACAAACATTTGGTAACTACCACATCTCCTTTGAATGTGTTTTTGCTAATGGTCTTAAAAATGTTTTCATAATGGCAGAAATGTTTCAAGCATGTAACCTTAAAGGGCCACGGGAAACTTTTTTTAACACGTGATGTTACTGCAACGTGTTACTATGATAATATAGTAACAGTGCTTTAGATACAGATAATCAGTAATTATAAACAAATCGTGTTGCTTACATATGTTACTCCATATTTATGTAACTTATTATTCTCATAATTGTAACTGGAGAATTATTGTGAAATGTGTCTAATGTGAACTAATAAACTCTTTAAAATTACAATCTGGAAAAAGTATGTTTTAAAAGGGTAGAATTAATTAATTTAGCATACTTCCTGTTTATGAGAATTACAGATGGACAAAGGGACTGTGGCTTTAACCGTGACCATAACTAAATTTTTAACAGATGGAGAGGGATAAAATTAATCTCTACACCCAGTCATGGCCTGGGATTTGGTCTATAGGTACTTTCCTGTCCTTGCTCCCGAAATATAATCCTGTTTCTGTCAACACAAAACTGTCTCTATTTCCGTAAAAACTCTGATAAAGCCGCTATATCTGGGGCACCAGAAAAAGGGAATTTTAAACCAAACCAGGGGAAGTGAAATATAAGTTTGTCATAATTACTTAAGAGCAGCCTGAAGATTGTTTTTCAGTTTGTTGCCAAGCAGGATTACAGATACAAAGCAATATGATGAATGATACAGTGTAATTTAATTAAAGCGCTCGGCTACCGAGGGAAGCATCTTTCAAAGCTGTTAAACAAAAGAAAGCATCTTTCAGAAGCTTTTAAATGCAGAAGTGACATTTCAAACTCTCTTTCTTTTGCCCCGTTCCTCTCATGCCGTGTCATCTTTGTCAGTTGGGAAACACAGATTTCTTGACAGCAACCTCCTCCTCTCAAAAGAATAAAAAATGATTGGAGATGAAATATTGAAGCTCTTGGCTGAGAATCAAGCACTGATGCTGCTCATCTGCCTCCTGCTTCCAGCTGAAGTGCTAATGTTGAGGGAACGTTTGGGTGGCATAACTGTGAATGCAGCAACAGATTGTTTCTTCTGTGTGGTGGGAAAGTAGAATGAGGTTTTGGCGCCCGTTGGCGGCTCAGTCTCGGTGCAATTACCGGGTTCAGCGCAGAAAATCTGGTGTCATTGAATGCAGAATTACAGTGGAGCATTGTGTGCATGCATGCATCACTGCCACTACTCTGGAACGCAGTAAATATCACCCATTACTCTCCCCACTGTATACAGCAGCTGTAAATCACACACACAAAAATACACGCCAGTTTGAAAGGCAGGGTAAGAAAGCTGTGCTTATCCCAGCACTGGTGCAATGCCATCTGGCTCTCTCTCCTGGTGCAGTGATATTTTTGTCCAGAAGAAAAGCTTTGTGCTGTAGAACATTTGTTCAAAGTGCCTCAGACACACAGGCTAGGAGGAGAGAGACGCTTGTGTGTGATGGCAGGCTAATAGCGGTACAACAGAGAAAGCTCCTATCGTCACTTTTATGCTACAGTGGACTTTTACTTTTATGAAACAGAGAACCACTCAGCGAAATCCATCTGTGTAATTAGATGTACTCACTCTCCACATGCCTCAGCTTATTAATGCACCAGAGGTCTGGGTTCAAGAGCACAATTTCACCTGTTGATAATGTTGAAAGAAAAGAATACAAGCTGACTAGCTGTAAAGTGTAAAGATGATCTGTGTTGAAATATCCATTACAGGGGCTACGAATTATTTTCTAGTTTTTGACAGAAGGATGATATCTTTAAGATCAAAACAAACTGTGCAAGAAAATGAACTGAAGCCGTGTTTGTTTTAACACTGCAAATGTAATTAGCTTTACTAATGAATTAGCTCAAAGTTTGCTAATTACACTTACTTTTGTAGCTTCCATATCTCATTTCACTGTGTAACAAATATAACTTTAGTAATGACTACATTTTTAATTCAAAAATATATAATTAAATATTTCTCTTTTTTTATATTTAAAGTTTCATAAAGACTCTGTACCTCTTTTGAAAAAGTTAAATTTAAGGTTTAATCGAAAATGTTCAATTACAGATGTGTAATTTTTCAAAATTAATCCATATTTTTGTTTAGTTTTTCTCTTTTAAGAAAAATGTTTATTGAAATATAATAGAAATATAATCACTTATTTTGCCTCAAATATCTGCATTGTAAATGTATGTGACTATGTGATAAAGTAATTTAAACACTTTGTTTATACCTTTTATATTCAAGGCTGATTCATACATTTATTCATTTGGCAGTTAAATTTTTGAGTCCAATACTGTAAAATAATGTTTTTGACTACAATTAACCAGATTCCTCATAAAGGGCATTTTTAAAATTACCAGGAAAACTTTTTTTTTTTACAGTAAATATGTTTACAATAGTAAAAATGCAGCCATACTGCATCACATTCCCTGCAAACCTGTGTGAATCTCATTCGTGTCAGTGGACTCTTTTCTCCTGCATAGCCTCCATGAATATGCATATCAATGGGGTTATTTCAACACTCGTATCGATTTCCTCACAGTCGCTGCTAAGTCAGCCCATCTCCCTACTGAGCCTGATGTGAGCATCCATTTCCACTCAGTGATGCCACTTTCAGATGCTATTGTGTTCTCTGAAAGGGCCCTTGTGCTGAATGCACTCGTATACGTGTGGCTACAATGCCTCTATTGGTAGTGCATGATGTTCTAGCAGTGTGAACAGGTGTGACGATCATCTACTGTGCTGGTTGTACAGGGTTTTGGACAATTGTATAGATTGGACATTGCTATATATACAGGCAAAGAATGAAACTGCTAGTGGCATTTTGTAGCATTTTCTTGTATCCTGGGATATACACATGACCCTGGCATCTGCGTGCCACCTTCCAAAGCACATAGTTTATCATAGTAAATGCACAGCCCGTGAAGCTCTAATCACAGTTGCCTCTATGTGCAAGTGCAGATAGCTGAGGACAGTAGCATTACTTAATCACAGAGTAAGTGAGAGAGAGACAAACACAAGGGAAGAGAGAGGGAGAGAAAGGGCAAAATGTTATTATGTTCCTCTTACCCTTTGTCTTTTCCTGCTGGGAAAGCTCACCCGCCAATTTGCATTGTGAGGAAACAACGTGTAGGTGTGTGAGTACAGATGCGCCAATCTGAATTCCATTCTAAATGAGAATTACAGCAGAAATCCAGCCCGAGTTGCCACCGGGCCCTGCGCACCCGCTCTGCTTTGGGGTAATTAATGTAGTGGCACAGGCGATTAGCCTCTGCAACCTTTCCCTGCGTTTTGTCATGCTGGCCCATGCAGGTGTGGGTAGAATCAGTGTTTAGATATCACAGCATGCAGCATGCATTATTTACCGATGTGGAAAAGCCAATGCTTGTCATCACAGCTGAATGCAGACAGATGCAGTTGACTTTACACACGCCCGAGACAAATGTTTGGCGCACATACACGCTCACACTTAGCTGATTAAAATTCACTCCATTCATGGCCTTCTGTTTCTCATAAACGCCAGGTTCATTTAAATACCCTGAACGTGCCGTTTTGCTTCTAGTGCTGCATCAATTTCATTTCACAGCAGTATTAACTTTATAACAATGGAATCATTCTTTCCAAACCCTGCAGTCACAGCATTTGTTTGTTTGTGTGTGTGTGTGTGTGTGTGTGTGTGTTGGGGGTATTCACTGTGAAAAATCAAATCTCTTGCCCTGCTTGTGTTGTTCTCCTCCTTTCTGCACAAAAGAGTTACAGGGCAGATTCCAGGGGCCTTATAAAAGTGCTAATCCCATGTTTTCATCTGACGGTGAACCCATTTTCACACTGATTCACTGAAAATACCCCATTGAATAAACTGTGTACTTAGATAGCAAAGGCACAGCAGGATTGCACTGTAGGCTTGTTGCTGAGGTATAATGGCACAATTACACAGTAGCATGGCAGCTTTACCCTCTCTCCTTTCTGTATCCAGCTCACCTGATGTTTGGGGATGAAACGTTTGCAGTGATCTTACTCTGCCAACCCATTGTTGTCTTTTTACCCTCATAAATATTTAAGTCAGACTGGCCGGGAATCGGAGGATCTATAATTTACCTGGAGTTTCAATGCTGAAAGACTGTCTAACTCAGTAAGACAATCTCCAGCTCTGAACTGACTCTATATAATCACTTGAACTTTGCCAGGCATTTTCTACACATCAGGGGGGTTTTGCTCTCATAAGCAGTGAGGTAAAAATACCCTCCTGGCCCTCAGTGTGACTGAAGGGCAATATAAAGAGGCTTGCTTACATTTGTTCCCTCCTAAGAGATGTTTCTTACCATGTAAATAGCATGTATTCTGTGACAGAACCGGCAGTCACTGTATACTTTACTGGATACTTTAGTTCTTTGTCCCCCCTCTAGTGTTCAGAAACATCAATATGGATCACAGTGCAATGGAACACTGGAGTACACAGAGGCCTGGCAACACATTTATAAAAAGGATAATTTTTAACCTAAATGTAACATTCGTGATGTGACACTTAATGGCATAGGAGGTAACAGAACAATCAAAATATATTTGTGCATGAGGAGCCAGCATCAACAGTATTTTAATTGGGATGAATTGAAAAATGGTTTAGCTTTTTTAGTACAAAATGTTTTAAGTTTGTTGGTGTCTTTTAATAAAATTTTAATATTGAAAATTTCAAAAGAATTAATCAGTAGTAAGAAAGTAGTAGTCAGTAGTAAGCTACTGTAATCAACCGTGTTAAAGCCAAGGTTGACTAGTCATGACTAGTCACCCATCTCTGATACAAACTGAAATTACAGTTTAGGCAGTAGGTAAATCCACTGGTTCTTGTGGTTGTGCCTGCAATTGAACGAGTCCCGTCGTCGCTCATAACCACTCACCACAGAATGAGAGTCTTTCAATGTCCCCATTCCTTTGAGTGATATTATAATACAGAGCATCCCAGCTGCCTTGTCTCACTTGATTGGATGCTTGATAGAAGTGAAGTGTTTCTTATTCCGCTTCCTGAAAAAAATTAATAAAAAATGTGTCACAGACCATGCAAGCTTGTAAACACTGAGTAACGCAGCATCAGGCCCTCAGCCCATCAAGCGTCTCTGCTGCCCACCCTCCGTTTACCAAAGCTGCTTTCCACAGCGGCGAGAGCAGAGAGAGGAACATGGGCAGGCAGCATTAGCAATTGAGCACAGATGGAGATGCGGAGAAGGAGGTGCAGAGAGGAACCGCAAGGAACCCTCCAGGTGACCGCAGTAGTTCTGATGAGCACTCAGTTAAGTGCGTAGGTGTTCACTGAACATCCTGCCTCACGCTGTCTCTGCTGTTCTCAGTGTTCAGATACTTCAAGCAGTGATATTATCAGGAGGACTGAATACTAGACACTGTGTCTTTGACTGAAGTCAATTAACTTCTACACCGCTCTCATCTTCAGGGTTTCGTCTCTGTTGTTCTTACGCTGCTGTTCACTTTGCCTTTTTCACTCTCTAAATCACCAAGGCTACTTTTTGTTTTAGTGAATTCCTATCAGACAGAATTTCTCTTTGTAAAGCCTGTTTATAGGCACATACTTTAAAGTCTTAGGTATCACAGCTATTGAACGTTACCGTGCATGCTGTCACAATAAAAGCTGCAATTAAACAGCCTATTGTAAGCTCATTGTGTGACAGATTTTGAAGAATAAAAGTAATGAAGAAAAATGACCCATTAAACAGCAAAAATGCTACATGTATATTTAATCATTGTGATTGGTGCCACAATATTACACAGTGACTTAACCAGATTAGCTAAAACATGCACTAAATGTATTGTTAATCATGAAATCATAGGCTTGCTAGACTAACGTTTTTACCAGTACAAGTGATGGCAGATAGTCATGTTAAGCAGATACAGAGAGATGTAAGGTTATTGGCAGGTTAAAAGAGCTGCCAGTGTGCAAAATAATGTCTTATACTGTGCAAGCAGAGTACAGGTGTGCCAGTATTTCAACACTTTATACACTCCCACAGTGCATCTCTGCTTTTACCCTGATAAAACCTGACTGGAGTAAACTCTTCGTCTTGGAATAGCATGCAGGTATTTGTAAAAGACTGTCTCCTGTCAGTATTATATTATATTATATAATATATAGTAATATAATATACAGTATTATATTACTGTGAAACCCCAAAGAAATGGACTTGAGGTCTCTATTTGTGGTTCTTAATTATTCAAACGTCACCTTCGTCTCCAGGCAAGAAAGTGTCAGGCTTCACTGGTGACACCTGTGTGGTCTCCTGCCAGCCACCTCTTAATCTGCAATCATTTTGATCCACGAGGCGAATTCAGGGTCAGCCTTTACGACTTGTGGATGTAAGATTGATTTGTGTTCAAATGTATAGGACAGCTGTAGAATAACAATCAGACCAAACAAACATAGACAACATTCATAATATACTAATAATATATAACACTTCCCATATTAACAGGCTATGTTTTGGACGTAATCTTCTACATGTAAACCTGGCTGTGTGTGTGTGTGTGTGTGTGTGTGTGTTAACCCACTTAAAATCTCTTGCCAGACTCTTGGAGAGGTATACTTTCTAATGATGAGAATGTGAGCTAATTGACAGGGATCTGCTGTGTGCTTAGAGAGGTGAGAATCACACCATGAGATGTCACAGAAAAAACAACTCATACTACCTGACATTTCAGCCTTGGTCACTCCAAAACCAACCAACATAGTGCATTATTCAGCCTTTAGACAGTGTTGAATTAACTGTAATTAATGCTTTAAAAGGAATTAAAATCACAATGTGTAGCTGATATTGGCTTGTATCTGGCTTTCAGTGTTTGATTTAGATAAAGATATTTGTATTTTTTTCAGTTGATTTACTGTTTCTGTTGTTCCTTCATTTGTAAGTCGTTTTAAATAAAATCATCTGCTAAATGCATAAATGTAAATGTAAATTTAATTCTATATAGACATTGTAATTTACACTAGAGGCATTTTGGGAAAATTAGAGGCTTGAATTTACCATCTTAAAATTTGTTAGATGCTACTTAGAACTTAAGTTATGTATATTATTCTTTTTTCAAATTTACTTTCATTTCACTTATTCACTGTTATTATTATAATAGGAATGCATTAAAACGATTTAGAGGCCCAGGGAGGAAGATTATATTCATTGAATCTGTGTGCTTGAATAGAAGCCGGGGTGTGTAAATCACTTAGCAGGAAGTTTAGTCAGACTTTTAACAATAAAATCTGTCTCATTTTGTAATTTACTCTGGTCAAGAATGACACTTAGAATGGAAGTAACTGTCTGACAGACAGAAAAAAAAACAGCCTACCAAAAATGAGCTTTATACATTTAGTAGCAAAACTATTTGAAATCTCAATGATCCATTTGATAATGCACAATATAATGATAATGCATTCGTATAGTTGTGCTGCAATCTGTTGTAATGGTGCAGACAACTGAAGACATTTGTGGAAAATGTGTGTGGAATAAATAGTCATTTATGGACATAGGTTAGTAAACTTCACATCTTTGTCAGAAATAGAGTGGATTGCAAAAAACGTGGGACTTTTTTTGTATTTCTGATTTCTGTAGTTTATTACAATGTTAAGGCAACAAATATATCCAATATTATTATATACTTTGATCACATGGCAGTACAGCTTTGATTTGTTTATAATTTCACTGGCATTCATTGGTTTGGGGGAGTGATTAAGTGTCCCACATTAGGACAATTTACCCTTACTTATGAAACAAAAGCAGAACAAAAAGTTAAGCCATTATGATGTAACTTTCTGCATGACAATTTATTTCTCAACATTTTTTAAATGATCAACACAGGAACAGGAATGTGTTTTGCTCATGTTTAATATAGATCAGGTTATATATTAAACATATATATGCTGTTAACTGTTAAAGTTAACAGCATTCTCCCCTTTTCCCAGCAAAAGCATGTAAGAAGATCTTTAGTTTTTTCAGTAATTTCACCTGTTTATTTGTTTGTACTACCAGTATTATTTGGACTTGTGGATTTTGAGTTGCAGAGTTGCTTTTTCTATGATTACATCTCACTCTGAGGAGACTATGATCTGAGCTCAGAGAAGAGAAAACCACCAGCCTTTCATGTGGTAGCCATGGCGATTATTGACATTTAAATCCCCTGTTCAAAGCTGCAGTAAATACCCAAGCAGATAACAAAGTGATCTTCATAGAGGTCTGGTGCAGAAAGCGCTTGACTTACGACCCCGGGATTCAAACCTTGTTGTGGCATGTGTTCAAAGTCTGATGTTGTCTGTTTTACATCATATGTTGCAAGTGCGCGTGATTGCAGCAATTTCATGCTGTTCTGCCTCTGAGTCCCGGGTGCAAAACTGTTTGTCTTGTATTGTGCACTGTAAGATGAGATTTTAACAAACAGATGTACAAAGAAAGCCAGATTACAAGAGTGTTGTGACGAGCTTTAACACACACACTCAGTTGCCTTTGGAAGAAGAGCTCTAGTTTCTAACATGAGTATAAAAGTGTTAGCAAAGCTACAAGGTAGTCAGAATTAAAAGTGATAGTACAACTTAAGATGAAAATTGTCATCACTGACCTAGTATCTTTTTGCATCAAATAAACTAAAAAAACTAGAACACACCATACAGTAATAAGTGAAACCCTCAAAACCTCAGGCATTAAAGATAAAGATTAAAAAGCAGCACAGGGACTCATTTTTTAACCAATCTTGTTAATTACAATTTGATGCTAAAAGAGAACCGTGTAAAAGTGAGTGTTTGATTATTCTGTTTGTTGCACTGCAAAACAAAATACTGATGTGTTACTTTGTAATGCTACACTTTTACTATGAAAAAATTTGTTTTTTATTTACATTTGTTTATTATTTACAGCTTTATTTACAGATCCTCAGAAAGATGTTAGGCAGAATGTTTGGGTCTGACAGTCTTGGTCATCATTTACATTCATGGTATGAAAAAAATCTTGTTTCATTAAAAAAAAAGACATGCTGTAGGTTTGAAACAACATGATGGTGAGTAACAGTTTTTGTTGAACAGTTTTGTAGAACCAGAAACTATTCTACTCACCCTCATATTGTTCCAAACCCACTCTATATTGTCTTGCTTTGAGGCCAATGGTTCCTGCTCACCCCTAACCGGCGTGAGTACACTATCCCATAATCTTCTCCTCCTCCTGCCATGCTAGGACAGTCCCCAAAACAACCTCTGGATGACACCTCATATCTCTCTTTTGACACCACCAATCTCACTCCCAACTTTCTTCACAACAGTGTTTTTATTTTAGACAATGCTGACAACACTGGGACAACAGTCAATATTAAGCAGACTCCCTATTCCAATTTCTGAGCAGGGCTTTAAATCAAAAGATTGATGCATTTGAGAGCTAAGAAACAGGATTGAAGAGCTGTTTGTGAGTGAGACACGCTCTGTGCCAGCAGAGACTGATGACAGCAGCAAACTCTGCCATATTTCAGCTCTGACCATTAATTCTACATCTCCTGTCAACATATGCTATTCACCTAATGCAAATACCTCATCTGACTGATGTCTTAAAAGTGCCTGCTTGACATATTAGCACAAAAGGCTTATTTATTTTACCAAATGCCCTCAATTAGTCTTCCTTTAGCTTTACACAAAGGCTTCTGAAGATCACATGAAGCTTCAAACGCTCTAAACCTGCTAGTGATTTGTAAGGCTAGTTCTGTCGTACCTTCATTAGAGTTCTCTCATAGAAAAAGCATTGATTTTTTTTTTTTTGTCTGGCAGGCCCAGCAGATCCTCAGAATTTATCTTCCTCCGGCCTCTTATTTAATCTCTGCTTGAAACAACAGCAGCTGTAATGGCAGAGGAAGGATCCGGGGAATGTGCATGGTCAGCGTGGAGAGAGATAGAGTTTGTGCTGGCTGTGTAAATTAAAGCAGCACAGCTCAAACAGACAGCTTTATGGGGCGGATTTTGTTCTCGTGTGCATGTGTTCTTCAAGTGTGTATGCGACGATGATTTTGGACTGTAAATGTCACTTTACTTATTCTCTTTATTAGAACGTTTCCACATTATCTGCTTTATAGTTTTCTGTTATTACTGCTTTTTAGGGGGGGATGTAGAGTTATGGAGAGTTTGACCCTGTCGCTATACCTACAGCCTCTTTTATCTTAATACATATTCAGAGCTCATTTAAAATGTATTCTTGGCCTCTTGAAACTCTCAATATACATATCATGATTTCACAGGCTGCTTCACTGCGGTGCTGTTTAAATGAGCTGACCGCCTTGAGATTGCTTTAGCATATTGAAATACATTTTAAGACATTGGTTTGGTTTATTTGCACGATGTGCTGCAGTGTTTATCTTTGTTGTTGAGGGAGTATAGCTCTTTTGCAGTGCCCTGCTGTGCTTGTAGGATAGCAGGCTAGGATTACATGATGGTTACGTACCCAAGGGGGTTCTAGGACCCAGGGGAAGGGTCGGGTTCAAGGCCTGGGCAGGTGCCAGGTGTTAGCTTATGTTCTCACAACATAAGCAGAGAGTTCAGACAAGGTACCTGGAGATCAAACTTGCAGGGATGACTGTCAATCAATGATACCACATGATGTGCCCTTAGAAATGGGAAGCGGCAGTACACAGGCAGCAAGCATAAAACAGGGGTGTTCTGATTGGCTGTGATGATGCTTGCTCACCTGACATCAATGGTCACAGGTAATTGGAGGAATGGGCACAGGAATCATGCATATGAGTCCTGGGAATACTAAAGAGTAATATTATATTAGCAATATATTATTTATTAATAATGCAATATCAGTTCAAGCTATTGTTATCCAGAGCACTGCTGATGAAACCATACAGTCACATAATAAGGTCTGTTACTTTTTACAGTGTTGGCAGTGAAGAACTGGATTAACTAAACAAGGCCTTGTGATTACAAAATTGGCATTTCATTTAATAATTTTGCAAATATTTCAGGGGTGGGTTTTCAACTATATCTTAGACACCAATACCTGGATTTAATACATTGACTGGTTTAATACATTTAAACATTATGAATACATTTAAGTATAATTTTCACATACACATTCATCCAGTCAAATAAAAAATAACATCCAGAAATAAATGTGGCCCAGTGAGGGTTCCTGTTTTTATAGGCTAGTGCATGTCCTCCTGACTACATTTCCTGCTCAATGAGCATGTTGCACCTCCATGACCCCAATGCAATGTTTTTTCCCAGGTCTCCCACGATTCCACAATGTCACACCCACTTCATTAAAAGAAAACTGTCCGCCGGTACTGCAGGGTTGTTGCAGAATACGCATTCCCAACAGTATGACTGCTGTCATTGTCTACATAATGAGTACAGGGTGTTTTAGCTTTGTGTGTTTTATAAAGTCTTTTGCTGGCGGCTCTATCTTTGTTGGACTACCCACGCAGCTCCCTCTCCACCCACCCACTCCCTCCTCTCTTCTGTCAGAGAACTGCCCACATATCAGGTCACTTTCTTCTTTAATGAAATTCATTAGCCAGAGCTTCTTAAAAGCTGGAAGACTAATTAAGCTTCTTTTTGAAATGCATGACAGAAGGAGCATGTATTGAGATTCTACAATGTTGCCTGAGGCATGATTCTCTGCACTGTAGTAGTCAACAACAGACAGCGTTTCAAGTAGAAGGGGTCTCTTTTGAGGAAAATAAATGAAACTAAATATTGTTTCAAATATGTTAAGCAAACAGTTTTTGAAGGGGATTTCTACCTTCATAGCAGTCCAGAGGAATCCAGAACCTCTGGGATTTTGTTCAGCTTTGTGTTGGCCATTGTAATCACATTGTACAATGCTTCTGTAAATATTGGCATGCTTACCAAAACACACTGCTCCCATGGTCTTTGCTTTAAATAACACAGTGACCACAGATGTCAGGTGCAAAGTGGGGCCATATTCACACTGTGCGTTTCTGACTATGCAGCCTTGATTGTTTGACTTAAAAATAACCGGAACACAAGTTGCTACAGTTTAATGGAGATGTGCAATCAGTCAGCATCTTGCTGTGCGATGTCTACAAGCCCTTCGATTGCCCGAATTTATCTCGGGTTCAGGGGCACTTAAGGGCCCTATTTGCGAGGTTCAGATAGCATCTTTCTGCCGCTGAGGAGATGTATCTGCAGTGTGCATTTATAAGTCTGATATCTCTGTGTTTAATAATTAATGTGTGGTCAGTGTTTCTCTAGCACTTACAGCCGTCCTCTGTAAAAGCTGATTTGATTTGCTGCTCTCGATTGCACCAATCAGAGGCTCAGACAGCCAATCACACGCTGCCTCTGACATATGTGATGTGGAGCTAATGTTAGTGCTGCTCTGAGAACAGCCACCGGCTGGCGTAAGGCCAGATTGCGCTTGGTTATTGTATCAGGCTGAGAACGCTCATCGCTAATGCAATTCGTCTTTGAAGAGAAGTAGTAATAAACAGAGGCATTGTGGCTATGAACTGACTTAAAACTCACGCAAATAAAAACAGAGCTCAGGTAATAAAGGGCCAGTCGAACAGGTTGTGGTGTTATGAGAATGTGTGGTGCTGAATTTCACAACTCCTGGATCCAAACTGTTGGAAATGAAAGTTTGAAATAGAATTTAGAGTTTAACCCTATAATGCCCATGTAGTATCCACAAGTGTACCCTTTCTTTTTACTTGCAATGTTCTTTTCAGCTAGCAGTAATTTCTCAGTTAAGTTAAATTAAATTTGATAGTGTGAGCTAATTGCTTTCACATTTGGACAGAATTATTAATCCAATAAAGGAAAAGTGAAGCTATTGAATACTTGATCACATAACGTATAATTGACTAAGCTGCCCTTTACCTTTTAGTAAATCATCTTTTCTTGCTGTCAAATGGCTTGAGTGTCAGTCCTTCCTCTGCTATTTCATTATATGGTCACACTCTGCACTAAACTGTGATGATGCTGATTCCAGACAGATATACTCCAGAGCAGTGGCCCCCAACTTAATGTCTTTGCTCTGTGATGTCATAGACTAATCAAAGCCTCTGCTGTCATTGGATCCGACCTATCGGATTTGTTCCCAATGTTCGGTGGACTCCAGGGGTGAGGCGTGTGAGCCCGAGCCGTTGCCACGCAAGCAGCTAATTAATGCAGGACGTGTTTGTACCTGACAGCATGATCTATTATTGATCAAAGCACTTATTACTGTTGATTTTAGGTCTTGTGACATTTGCAACCGCAGTTATTTTTCTCTGCAGAAATTGGTGACATTTGTGCTCATTTAAGAGGGAAAGACACTTAGCTGATGACTGATTAAGAGAGCTACTCAATAACAACCGTCTGACACTCTGAAGTTTGCTAAAAATAGAAAACACTCAGTGGGTGTGTGTGAAAAAAACAGTACAAAACACCAATTAGGGCCACAAGACAGGGCCAGAAGATCATACTGTGATGAATATGAAAAACGTTGTGATTCAAACTATTACAGGGTAAACATCCTTTAGCACTTTTATATGAGGGTAAAAATAAATACAATCAGTTAAAACAATAATTTGATTTTTTTATTGTTTTTAAATTATCGTTTAAGCTGATCTTTTAAAGGCTTTATATACTTTTATACTTTAAACAATTTACTGAACTAATTTTTTGTTGGTTTGGTTGGTAACATGTTGGTAACTTTTAGTCATAAGTGTCTGTGGATAATACATACAAAATTGAATGTGCATGGACACAAAGTGACATAGATTAGTTGTTGTTTTTTTGACTTTATATATTTTTTTGTTTTTATATATTTTGTAATATATGTATTTAATAAATCTATTTTGCAGTTTATTAATTACAAATGAAAAAGCCAGATCATGATATCAGTGATCTGTGTACTGACACCTAGTGGTTTGGATGCAGCAACATCAACTTTACTTTTTTTTTAGTCACTGAAGAAAATTGATCTTATCGAAATGTTTTAAAACAGATAAGTAATTAGCATTCAAGTATTTGTATGCAAGCATCTCCTGCTACAGTATTTTTGCAGTTTTGCAGAGGCAGACATCCATAGAACGACACAAATGCCCATTTTTCTTGGAGGGCTTCTCTTGTTTGTTGCCAACCCCTCGATCAGACATGTAGTTAAATAAAATTGCAGTGTGCAATATCTGCAACAGTTGTTCAGGGGCTGTCAGCTGAAGGTCTGATAGAGAAGAGAAATGGGTTTCCCAAGATCCAGCGTTGAGTCTGCAACCTATCAATTCTTTCCTTTCATTCCACATCCACTGTCCTGTATCTAAATAATGTGTATTATATACTTCTATGTACGTGAGAGTGGAAAGCAATCCTCCTCCAGTTGATAGATTTTCCTGGTTACAATGCTAGAGCTTTCCTTCTATCCGGTGGTATAGAGCGAAAAAGACACAATTTACTGATTAAACAGAACTGGTAAGAGGCAGGCGCCCATGCAGGCACCATGGGAATTTGAAAGCCATAGAATAAGTGTGAATAATTTGCAGATGGCTAGAAGAAGTGACAGGGTTCTGTTCAAAAGACAAATTACTGTGTAAAAAGAAAGGGGTTACAATGAGTATTGATTTCTTAAGTGATGGGAATTCATTTTGTCACAGCTAGAAACAGATTGGCATGTCGTCTCAGTGCTGACTGGCTTTCCATTAAAAATAACCTTACCTAACTTTTGGTCCATTGTTCTTCTGCACTGCAAGTTGCCTTTCAGGTCGGGTCTTATAAATCTGTGGAGGTCAACATGCACTTGCTACATCTACTGTAGGTACATCTACTTATTTAGTTATTAGCTTCTTGTTACGCTTAAATAAAAAATGAAAATGGTGGAATGTGATTCTCTGTCAGCTCAGCAGATGATGACTGATTTCTATGGGTTTTACCACACTGGGCGGTACAGTACAACTCCAGAAGGCAGGAGACACCCTCAGCGTGTGGCCCAGTCATGGTGCTTCATCATCCCAATTCAGCTGCATCCCAGCATGCACCACTCTGTTCATGAAACAGACAGTGGACACAATGCAACAGACTGCAGAATTCAACATTTCATTAACTGAACTCAGGAAAAGTCAAACAAAACATCACACTGCCAAAAACCTTTTAAAGCATTGTTTGACATCATAGGCTTGACACTATCAGAATACTGAACAGAATCTATGATGCAATCTGAACAGAACTATTGTGGTGTAAAACCAAACGACCAATTAGGAGAGTGCTGGCCTATTCACTCATTTTTTTTCTCCTCTGATTCTCACTCTCTCTTCAAATGTCGCACATTTTTGTCAAGCAAGCTGTGGAGAGTTCACAGTACAGTGAATTAAAGTGGCTCCATCTCACAGAAAGGGCTTTGGGGAACATCTCACGCCTCCGTCACACACTGGCAGTTCTGGACAGATTAGATACGGTAACCCTACCAAAACTCGCTTTTATCCAATTATCTCTGTTGTTTTGCTGCTATCTGGGCCAGCAACAGCCACTCTATCTGCTCCCTTTCAATCAGCCTATCTCTTTATCTCTCACTCTCATTCTGTGTACCTCTGATTGTGTTACACCCGTGCGATGCTGGATCTTTGTAGTGCATCTCTACAGAGGCAGGGCAGAGCGACTACAACCACATTAAATATGCTAGAACTGAAGCGTTTGCTATGATCATCTCTGCCACATCACAAGACAGAAATACACTCCCTCTCTCTGCTATGGCAACCCCACATTCAGAGTTCTTTTGATTGCTATCCTTTATAGAATGACGGTGCTTGTAATGCGGTCCCCGCTGACTCGCAGCGGAACAGAGTAGGTTAGTTACAAAGGCATTAGTATATTTTTAGTGCTCAGTCCTCCAGAATTTAATCTTTTCTCACTTGTGTGAATATGCTCCATGCTGTTTGAAGCTCATAATGGATATTTTCTCTTTTCCTGATTTGGAATATCTGTTGCATGATCTTTTGTGGGTTGATACGGTTTGCATGCTGATATTTTTGACTGTGTTTGCATGAGTATGTGTATTTCTGTGTTTGGGTGTGGCCAGTCATTGTGTATGAGTTTTCATGTTGTGCTTCTGTGGCTCTTTTGGAAAAAGACATCTAATTGGGGGGGTCTGTGGTTCCAGATCAGCAGCGTGAGAGAGAGGGATTGAGAAAGACGAGTCGAGACGTTCAGGAATAGAGACCAGAAGTCATTATCAGTCAGTGTGGAAACTAGCTAAGAGACACAACTAAAATATTCTTGTTGCTCAGCTGGTAGAGCAATTGTGTTAGCGGCGCAACGGTTGTGGGTTTGATTCCAGAGAACACAAGTATTGATAAAAATGTATACCTTGAATTCACTGTAAGGTGCTTAAAATAAATTTAATGTAAATCACACTAACCCACCCACATAAATTGAAGTTTACGTGCAGTTTTCATTGTTTGTGTTGCACTGATAGATGACAGTTGTCATGGACATTATAGGATAATGGGGATTACTGGGGAAAAGTTAAAAACTACTATTTGGCTGTTTGTGTTATCTTAGTAAAAGAGTAAAATGACTTTTAATAAGCTACTGATGTGACTCATGTGTAAAATAAAAAAGTAATTGGATGAGCTACGTTTAAAGCTAAAAACAGCAGTATAGCAGATGTAATGCATCACCTGTGAAGCCCATCAGATGAATTCTATATGAATGCTCTATATTAAGTTTCACATTAAGTTGCTCTCTCTTTAATCGTTACAGTTGCTTGGAAACCATAAACAGCCTACAGTTAAACAGCCTACAGTAATGAACTGTTTCATTTGGCAGAGCATTCATCTGCTGTGATTTATTATAAATGCGTTGTACTCTTCAACATTAATGTCTTTTATTATGGTTTTGTTGCCACTTCACATTGTACCTGCTTAATAATCCCCAATAACTGTGGTGAGATCTCAGTAATGCAAAGCCTCTCACGGCTTATTGCTTTCATTTAAAATCATGGAAGATTGTTGTTACAGCAGTAATACAGGAGCAGAATCAAAAGCTCTACTGTAT